>PVKH010006696.1:0-20845 GCA_004027955.1 Chaetophractus vellerosus | reverse complement strand
ATCATTCTATCTTGCCCCCCAAATTTTCTATTTTTATAGCACAATTTACATGCATGGATGGGATTTGGTGTTTTCTATGACATGCAGTTTCAATGCTAGATGGAATGGCAAGCTAGTGACATTCTGCCCTAGTTCTAGCCTAATCGTACTGGGTGAAACTCTGCATCATGGGTCGTTTGTATGTTAAAAAGTACAAGACATATGGCCCCAGGCACCTCACAAGAAATTGGGTGTGTAAAGTAAAATTAGAAAAATTAAAACCTGATTACATGATAAGCTCATAGTACAAGAATAACATAATTTATATAACCATATTAATTTGTTCAATTTAAATGACCCTCTTTAATTAGGATCACAGAAATATAAGCTCATAATAAATAGAGCTAGGTTTTCATTTGGGAAGAAAAGAGAAGAATGGTACTAGAGATAGATTTTGGGGGCCAAATATAATTTAAACTGGTTAAAATTGCAACAAGTAAAACTTAAGAATTTTAAAGAAGAGAGAATGGCACTCAATACTAGGATGCCTCCAAAATCATAGAGGTAGGATAGTCCAGGAGTATTAGGAAAACATGGCTGAATTCAGTGATAAAACTCTGAGGTGATGTTGGTCTGAGCCAAGGCATCCAAGTTGTTCAAGTGCTGCTTTCCTATCTTCATATACTTAAATCTTCTCTTTGCTTATTTAAAGCAAGTCTAAATAGTTTTGCATGATGGCTTTCATGGCTATCCACAAATTTATCTCTTAAAATTCTCCATTTATAAAAATAAAGTCTTATTGAAGGTCATATCTATATTTAACTGAAATAATGTATGCTTCTTCCCTTATTACAATCTTTTCCTCAGTTTTCTTAATTCACTGTTTCTTTCAAAAGCCAAGGACACACTGCTTTTATTTTTCCTCCATGAGCAATGTAAAAAGATATTGAATTGAAGTTATAATTAATTCAATTTATCTTTTATATTTATCATTAATAATTGGAACTACTGTAAAGAGATTTTAGTTATAACAAAACTGGTATGATCCTAAAATCAGCTTTTCATCTGGACTGAAATAATATTTGCATTTTCTATAGATTACATAACTTTATTAGAATAAATTGACAATGTAAGTTGCTAAATTTGAAATAGCCTTATCAAGAAAACCCATTTTAAGCTTACTGAATACCTGAGTTCATAATAATCAAGTTGGAAACTTCAGTTTCACACATTTAAAACCATAATTCCATTTCTTTCTCCTTTGTCACCCTTATCTGTCCATTCAATTATTTCTCAATTATTTTTCTTGGAATCTCTATGATTTGTAACAATTAATCTATTATTATTTCACTTCATTTAGTCATGTGTAATCCTTGCATAATTATTGATCACATCTAGAAGATAGTTTTATTCCTCCAATTCAACTATAAAGAGTTTGAGAAGTGTTTTCTACTGTAGTTACTGCAGATCCATGGGATATAAGCCCCCTCTCACTTGGTGGTGGAGGGGACATCACCATCCTAGACTCCTTGGGATTGGGGGAAGAGCTATGGACTAGAGTGGACTTGTTGGTGTCCTGTTATAGACTTGTGATTCATGCAATGGAAGAAATTACAAAATTATGTGGAGCCAGGGGCCACTGGACGCTTTGGAGACAGGGAGAGGGAAGGGCAGTTGTAATACAGGGGCTTCTTTTGGATTTGGGAATTGTCTTGGGTGATGTTGCAATGGAGGATATAGGCCATTTTATTTCATCATGTATTGTGCAGAACTGTATGGGACACAGTATGGTCTACAGTCTGAACTGTGGTCCATACTTGATGGCAAAGCCTCAAAATGTGTATATCTATTACAGGTGATGTGTCACAATGATGAAGGATGTATATGTGGGAGGTTGTGGGAGGTGAGGTAGGTGGGGCATATCGGTACCCTTAAAGTTTATGTGTAACATTTATGTAATTGATGTTTCCTAAAAAAAATTTTTAATTAAAAATTGAAAAAATAAAATAAAATAAATAAAAATTTTAAAAATTAAAAAGTCAATGATATAAAAAATTAACTGAAAAAAGATATGCATAATTTAATACAGACAAAATTTTAGAAATAAAAACATATAAAATACTTTATTATCACCAGTATGCAAAGATTTGAATATCACAATTTTAATTCTACTAAACAAGGAAGGAAATTATGCTGAAAGTTTGAATTTTTTTTGGAAATCTCTATCATATTCTTATAATTTTATAACTAATTAAAAATAATGAGACAATATGCAAATACTTGTAAAAGCACACTGAAACATCTTTAATACTATGTGAGAAAAAGTATGACTGTGATTGAGAAAATATGAATTTTGGAAGAACACTATTTTTCAACTTTTGGTTTACTGTAAACTTTGATAATTTATTATGGAAATATATTAAATCTATAATTGAAATATTTTTAATAAAAACTGATAATCCAAAATTCAAAGGCAAATTGTCAATAGTTATCAAAAATTCTGTAGATATTCATACATTTTGCATCAGCAATCCCATGGAAATTTATTTTGATGAAATTTTAAAACATAAGATAAAGGGCAAAAATAAGAAGTGATTCTTTGAAAAATATTTGACAATTTGAAAACAACTTTAATGAGTGATGATATGTATTAAAATTATATGAAAAGTTTACATGGGAAATTAAAAGTGCTGAAATGGATAATTATGTCATGGATTTCCTTTAACTACATGTAAAAATGGTGTTGGTGTTAACAACAAAATAACAATCAAAATGCTTAATAAAAATATAGGATGATTGCATTTACATATATATGTTTCTATGGTATAAGAAATAGAATGAAACAATGGAAAAATATTGGCCAGGGGAAATTCAAAAATACATTTTTACAATTATGATTAAACAAAAAAATATTGGAAGGAAACATGTATCTGTGGCAGATACATGAAAGAGAATCATATTTGAATAAAGGCATTATTCAGGTTATATAGATGTAAGAAGTGTTACACATTGTAGGATAAATAAGGGAAACTCAATATCATACATCTAGCATGAAATTTTGAAGATTTTGCACGCATAGCAGTTTTCCTCAATAATGCCAATCCTAATGATTTATTCAAACATTTCACCATCATTTCATCATTTCTGTCCTAAATGACAATGATAGTAAATTTATGGCCACAATGAGCCAAAACTTGGAGTAATAATTTCCTCTGAAAGCCTAACAAAACCAAAACTTTGAAGAGGTCAGAAATAATGGATGCAAACTGGTTTCAATATCAAGAAATGTTCTTTTCTCAAGAGGGAAAGTGTAAATTTAATATTTTGAATATATAGCTATATTTGTTTTCAGTTGAGATGCAATATCCATGCATATATATCATATTCACATGCATACAATTAATAAGTGCCTATTAGAATCTGCAATTTTTATATGAAGTAAAGTTTTCAGGCATTAAAGTGACTCACTCAAGGTGATACAGCAAAGTCAGAGGTTATTAGACTTTTCCAGAGGGCACAATCAATGACATGACTGTTTTTCAAAAAAAAATCTAGGTTCCACACAGGATGTTTCCATAGATAAAGCATGGTCATTAACATTTTTTAAAAGTATCAATGTGATTTTAATGCATGGAGAACTTTGGGAACTACTGAAATACAGTGTTCATAGAATTAGAACTATGAGAGGTATCAAAAGCACAAGACTCTTGCCCTTGCAAAATCACAACTATCTCAATTTTTTTGCAGATAAACTATTTCTCAGCTGCAGCCTTTCTATATTTACTGTAACCCGGATATGAATAGCAGTGTGAAAAAGTCCATGCTGTTTGGGTTAACACAGGATATTCTAAAGAAGGAAGTAGTGATTGTGGTCTTCTTGTTTCTCTACTTGGCAACTCGTTGGCAAATTTACTTATTGTGTTTACCATCAAATACAGTCAGAGGCTTGGGATCCCCATGCACATCTTCCTTTTCTAGTTATCCTTTGCTGATGCCTGTTTCTCCACAACAATGGCACCTAGGTTGATTGTAGATGCTTTGTCTGAGAAGAAAATTATATCCTATAATGACTGCATTGTCCAGATCTTTGCAATCCACTTCTTCAGGTGCATGAAGATTTTTGGATGTCATCCTCATGTCCTTTGATCACTATATGGCCATTTGTAAGCCAGTGCAGTAAATAAGCATCATGTGCAGACATGTGTGTATTATGATGCTGAATCTGGCATGGATGGTATCTTTTATCCATTCTTCAGCACAGATTATCTTGACTTAGAATTTACCCTTCTGGGTCCTAAGGTTATTGATCACTATCTCTGTGATATGCAACCATTGTTGAAACTTACCTGCATGAACACCTACATCATAAATCTACTCACCTTCTTTAATAGTGGAGCAATATGCATGGTGAGTTTCATAATCCTGATAGCCTCTTATATTTTAATCTTACATTCTCTGAGTAATCAGAGTGCAGAAGGAAGAAAGTCCTCTCCACCTGAACCTCCCATTATTGTGATCATCTTAACATTTGCTCCTTGTATATTCATATACACTCACCCTCCAAACATATTTCCAGTGAATACAATGGTGTCCATGTTTTACCCTATAGGGACATCCTCCCTCAACCATCTGATTTACACTCTGAGGAATGCAGAAGTTAAAAATATAAGAAAGTTATGGTGCAACAAAATGTGAGTCAAAGCAGTGTAATGGAACTTGCCACTTGCAATTTCTGTACGTGTTTTAATAAAATTGATTGATTGATACAGAAGTGTAAATGTGCCCATGCTGACATAGATAATATAATCCTTTCTCAATAGGGATTTTAGGGAAGTAGGCAAAATGAGCACAAAGCACAGAAACCCAGTTAATTTTGAGACAAAGTCATATAGATGACATTACATTAAGTTCAGGAAGTTTTGTGGGTGCCCAAAACAACTCCACACTCCTATTCTTTGAATTGCAACTTCTCAGCCAGATCCTGTTACATCTAGAGCTCTATCTCCCTCTTTGTACATAATTCTGGTTTGGAATTTTCTTCTCCATGTTTCTGATCCAAGTCTAATAATTCCTTCTTGATTTATGACTGATACATTTTGTTAACAATTTTATTCTCACATACTGAATTTGAATCATATCTTACCTTCTACCTAAAAGCCACCTTAAAGTCACTCCAGGATCCCTATGAGCTCAAAGGGCCATAAATATCAGATTATTAAGACCCTATTTGAAATTTGGTTCCTTTTTGTGAAATATGTAATGTGGCCCTTCATCTGCCCCTTGAAATCATGTAGAGATAAAACACATAATTTCTAAGTCTTCTCTCAGCCTGAAGTAGTCAGAATGTTCATCATCCCAAATCCCTCAAAACTGAGGAATGAACAAACATAAGGAGGGAGGGTGTAACCAAGGACCAAAGTAGATTTATTTTTATTGCAGTTATCATCTTATAACATTGATATAAATATAGTGGCACAATTGATATAAATATAGTGTCACAATCTTAATCCAAGGATGTGTTTCACTGATGATTTTGTAAGACATTCAAGCCAGCCTGCCTGACAGGTACCCTTTTGTGTAAGGAGGGATGTTTTGGGTGATCACAACTTAGGCCATAACAAATATTGGAGATGCAAGTCCTTGGATAGAAAGTTACTGTCCAACATCTGGGATAAGCATTTTCTTTTGTAGATTTATATTTTTTTATGTCAGCTCATTGAATGTACATTCAGCTCCAGGAATTGTTAAAAATGTGATTGAGCAATAAGAGCCAGATCATGAGGAACTGGGCAATAAAGGTCCATCTCCAAAAACCAAAATGCTGATGATTGTTTTTTTATGGATCTAAGGACTGAATCTGAACAATGGTGATGCATGAACATGACTCTTTGGGAATCAAAGCACTGATGCTCCTTCCAACTCTAACAATAAAATTTTGGAAGATTTACATAAAGATCATATTCTTTACCAGAAAACCTCTCAACCTGCAAGTCCTGTTGATGATGTGGCAATATTTTCCTGTTTTGTTACTTAAAATATCAACAGGCATCTTGACTTGCCACAAGTTTGACATTGCTACCTGTTGATATACTTTAGCATTGCTGTATAGAGCAAAGGGAATTTTGTAGATTGTAGAAAACAGAAATGTGGAAATGAGAAATGAGAAATGGTAATGGAGATGAGATGATAAAAGGGTAAAAACCATTTTCCCCTGTATTTTATGAAATTCCTTTAGGCATAAACATTTGTGGAAAGATATTGATGATCTGAAAGGTTTCTCTCACTCAATAATTAAATATTAGCTGAGATTCCTCCAGACACTCATGTGTTAATGGAACCAAAGTTCATCGAAGCAATTTCATTCTTTTTGTTAGGTTAAAATTATCCAATTCAAAACAAGGCTTCTATGGCTTTTAATACTATCCCCAAGCTAATAACTCTCAATTTAGGTATACACCCAGACCTTTCATTTGTTTGGGAGACTGATTCTTGATATCATCCTCTAAATCTCTAATAGGAAACTTCACTATTAAAGGCTGATTTTTTTCCAAATTACACTCTATATGCAGTCATTCCTAGTCAAATCCATTCTTCCAATTGCCCAGACTGAAAATATTGGACAACAAAAAAATGGTGGTATCAAATTCACATATTACATAGAAAAAAGTGTTGGCCTTCGATCTATTTCCAGAACATGATATATTTTCACATTAATCCCTCTCCCATTCTGGTCTAAGCTGCTATCATCTTCTGCTTCCAACACAATAGACTCTCACAATTTTTGCTGCTTCTAGTCTTTTCTTGCTTCATCTATTTGCAAAACAGCAACCACAGACTCCTTATAAAACTTGATTAAAATCAAACCACTGCTCTGCATAAACTCCTGCAGTAGTTCTATTTCATTCAGAATAAAAGCCAAAATCTTTACATTGATTTGAGCTTTTGTTGCTTCTTAGGCTTCTTTGCTACTTACAAGGCAGTTCTCTTGTCTCTAGCCACACTGAAGTTTTTGCTCTTCCCTAATCCTACCAGGTAGGCTTGCACCTTAATATCCTTGCTTCAACTGTTTATTCTGCTTAAACCACTCTTCCAGTAATTTTTTGGCTACTAGTTTCATCTTTTTAAGATACTGCTCTAAGGCTCCCCTTAGTGAGTCCTCCCAAATCTCCAGATTTATTAAACATAATCATAGCTTTCCCAATCTCCTTATCTTTCTTTACTCTTTCTTATTTTAATACAAATTATCATCTTCTAAAAGATGTAAATTTTAGTTATATAAATATTTCTATTTTTCTAGTATGTCCCCCACTAAAATGTAAAAGCCAAGAAAGCAAGTATCCTTGACTATTTTATACATAAATACATCCCAAGTCAGTTATAGAGTCATTGGAACAGAGCAGAAACTCTAAGTACTTGTGGTTGTCATGATCAATTGCTTAGAATTTGAAGAAAATAAATTATAGATCTTAACATTGGGGCATGTTGGTTTCTGTAAAAATGCTTTATTACTGTTTTCATTTGGATGATAAATAAAAATACATAGCTCATTCTGAGTCTTCTGATAACCAACTTACATCCAGATATGACCACATAATTTTGTTGCCAGAGATGATTGCTACTATGGTGACACCAACCACTGCTGCACTATGCTGGCAATAAAAGAAGTATGCAGATATGAACTTGGTACGTGAGGAAAGTATTTGTATCAAGTGGATGTCAAATGATTCTGAGATACACAATAATGGTTTTGCAGTAGTTTTGAGAGGAAAATGGTAGTAGTATTTATGTGCCAATCTGAAGGTCAGACCCTAATCTGTAGATCCTTTATGGTGGAAGAGACAACATCTGATCATTACTGCTTATATATCTACTTTGATTTACTTCAAACTCCAATGGTGTACATTATTACGGTAAACACAAACTATAAATAATGAAAAAATACACAAAGTATTCAGAAAGCAATTTCATTTTTGTATGTGTTGTATAGTAATGGAAATCCAGTTACTTTCCCAGAAATATAGTATATTTACATAAATAGGGGAGTGGTATCATGTTTTTTCTTTTTTTTGTCTTAGTTTTTCTTAATAATTTTCTTTAACTTTTTTAAAAAGATAATTACATTACATAAATGTTACAAAAAATATAGGGATTCCCATATGCCCCACCTCCCACACCTTCCACAAACTCCCACATAAACATCCTTCATATTAATGTGGCACATCAACTGCAATGGATAAACACATGCTGGGGCTTTGACCTTAAGCATGGACCATAGTTCACATTGTAGACCACACTCTCTCCCACAAAGTTCTGCATGTTATATGATGATATAAAAAGGTCTATGTCTGGCATTGCAATGTCACTCAGGACAATTCCCAAGTCCCAAAAAAAGCCCCTGTATTACAACTGCTTTTCCCTCTCCCTGCTCCCAGAGCATCCAGTGGCCACTGGCTCCATATTAGTGTGGTAATTTCTTCCACTGCTTGAATCACAATATGTCTATAATAGAATACCAGTAAGTCCACTTTGGTCCATAGCTCTTCCCCCAATCCTGAGGAGTCTGGAATGGTGATGTTCACTCCATCTCCAATTGAGATGGGGCTTATATTCCATGAATAAGATGGATGGGATAATCCTGCCTTCAGCTGGAGAGTCTCTCCATTCCCTGGGATGGCCATTGTCCATCATCATCTCCCCACCAGATGTCCTGGGTAAGTCCATTGAACTGTAGAGTAAGAGTTGGAGATTCACCAAGATTCCTGGCTCAGCTGGCACATGGACAGCCCAAAGACTCCAGCTTCTGGATGTACACCTACAATTCCCAGCATCACATATAGATTTGAATAGAAGGGCAGATGAACCATGTGCAGGGAAGACTGCATTGAGTCCAACTCAGTCACTCTCAATAGGACAAATTCCAAAGTAGGGCCCATGGGCAAGGCACCAAATTCCAGAACTAGCTGCCCTGAAATAGGACCTGGGTGTCTCCAGAGCCCTCTGGAGCCCCTTTATTTGGGGTGATATCCACTTTGGAAGTCTATGAGGTCCTACTGAGATTTGCATAAGTATTACCTCTGGGAAGCCCTCCCGACTGACTTTGAAGTCTCTTAACCATATGAACTCACTTGTCTTTACCTTTTCCCCCTTTTATTCAAGGTCTTTTTCCAGTTGCATTGCCATATGGCACTTGGTAGTAATTCTTCAGTGCCAAAGAAGCTCATCTCCAGGAGTCAGGTCCCAGGCTGGGAGGAAGTAATGCATTCGCATGCTGAGTTTGGCTTAGAGAGAGGCCACATTTGAACAAGGAGGCTTTCAGGAGGTAACCTTTAGGCACCCCATAACAATAGGCTAAGTTTCAGTTTTGAGAGCAAAGATTCATAAGGCATCATCAATAAAAAGTGCTCATCAGTGGATCATCCTCCTTTGCCAGATACTGCCCCTACACTTGGGGAGCTGTTGCTGCTCCCTTGGAGAATGTGGCATAGCTCTCCAGGATGGGAATTCAGAATTCTCTTATTAATTGAGTGATTCTACACCCACTGTAACAATGCCCCATAAATATTTGAACAATTTTATATACCTTTTATGTATGTTCAGGTGAGCTTCCTCCCACACCCCATCCCTGACAACCTCTACCAACAAGCCTCTCCCACCCCAGTTGAAACCCTTCTGTGATCCAAAGTTTCTTTAAAGATTAAGTCAATACAGTGGCCAAATGCAATTAATAGGAAAATGAAATAATAATGATAAGTTTAAGTGTAAGGGATAAAATACATGAAAATTTAAAAAAAACTTAAAATTAAATTAAAAGATTGGGATAAGTAAAAATGAAAAAAAATAAATTAATTTTTTGACATTTTGCCTTTTATCACTGCAATATCTGGTGTCCAGTCTGTACTGTGGCATCTTCCCCCTCTCATACCACAGGGTCTCACTATTTTTCATTTTGATTTCAAAGAAGTTTTAGGTCACAGTGAAGTCACACCCAGAATACAAGAGACTGTGATATACCCAAACCCCTCCCCCTTTCCTCACCCAATATTAATACCTTTTTATATGTAGATGGTAGCATTGTTATAATTGATATACAAATAGTGAAACATAGCTACTAAGCAGTGTCAATGTTTTACAGTATGGTTCACATTTTAGACAGTACACTTTTATAAATGTTGATGATATTTACCATGTCCTGTATCCATCATTGTAAGGTAATGAAGGACATTTCCATTGACAACTAAATACCCCCTGTTTGATCTATTCTGTTCCTCCCTCCCCATCCCCTGGGGCCTGTGAAGACCCCCTGGCTTCACTCATTAGATAACAAAATTCATAGTTACATGCAACAAGAAATCTTGACACACTGGTTTGTCCTCCCCTATTAGGAACCACCCTTGCTCTTGAAAGACCCCTGTCTATTTCTGAATGAATCAGTCCTCCTAAAGGTGGGAGTACAACTCCTTCCCACTCATTATGTGGGTCTCCACCAACCGATAAAACACATTATCACAGGATGAATATTCACACAGTCCCCAGAAGCCTGCTCCAGATGCACCCTGTTCTGAATTCCCCCCCAAGCAACACCCTAAACCAGTGACCCTGCCTTGTCATACTGTCATAAGATCATTCCCAACTCTGTACTTTCAACCTCATACCCAGAAATCCCAAGTGTTCACCTGGTCCCTCTTTTCCCCCAGTATCCTGGGTATTCTAACCCACCCTTCTCAATCTATCCAACTATCAACCCTGAACCACCCAACCAAATAATATCATTACACTCCTGTCCTATCCCTTCAATACACACCTGCACTCTATCACTTTACCATAGATTACGTCCATATGGGTGATGGCTCACAACCTTCTCTTCTCTTTCTTATAAACCTATCTTTCAGACAATAGCTCTCTGAGCCTGCTCAATTTCCTTAATTCATATCAGGGCATTCATGTACTGTTCATCCTTCAATGCCTGGCTTACTTCACTCAAGATAAGGTTTTCAAGATTCATCCATGTTATCACGTGTGTTAGCACTTTATTCCTTCTTACAGCTGAGTAATATTCCATTGTATGTATGAACCACATTTTGTTTATCCATTCATCTGTTGATGGGCACCTAGGTTGATTCCAACTTTTGGCAGTAGTGAACAATGCTGCTATGAACATTGGTGTGCATATATCTGTTCATGTCTTTGATTTCAATTCTTCTGGTTATATACCCAGCAGTGGAATCACTGGATCATACAGAAGATCTACATTTAGTTTTTTCAGGAACTGCCATACTGTCCTCCACAGGGCCTGGACCATTGTACTATCCCACCAGGAGTGAATAAGGGTTCCCTTTCCACTACTCCACATCCTCTCCAATACTTATAGTCTGCTGGGTTTTTTTTTTCATAACCACCATTCTAATGGGTGTAAGATGGTATCTAATTGTAGTTTAGATTTCCATTTCCCTAATAGCTAGCAATGTTGAGAACTTTTTCATGTGCTTTTTAGCCATTTGTATTTCTTCCTTGGAGAAGTGTCTTTTCAGGTCATTTTCCCATTTTTTAAATGGGTTGTTTGTCTTTCTATTTTCAAGATATATGATTTCTTTATATACGCAGGCTATTAGGCTCCTCTCAGATATATGGTTGCCAAATATTTTCTCTGATTGGGTTGGCTGCCTTTTTATTTTCTTCATAACATCCTGTGAGGTGCAAAAGGTTTTAATTTTGATGAGATCCCATTTATCTATTTTTTCTTTCTCTACTCATGTTTTGGGTGTGAAGTTCATGAAACCATTTCCTATTACAAGGTCCTGTAGATGCTTCCCTACATTAAATTCCAAGGTCTTTATCATCTTGGCTCTTATATTTAGATCTTTGATCCATCTTGAATTGATTTTTGTATAAGGTGTGTGGTGGTTTTCCTCTCTCATTCTTTTGGATATGTACATCCAGATCTCCAAGCAGCACTGAGTGGACTTGGAAGCCTTGTTGAATATCAGATGACTGTATTAGTGAGGATCTATATCAGAGCTTTCAATTGGGTTCCATTGGTCAGTATATCTATCCTTTTGCCAATACCATGCAGTTTTGACCACCGTAGTTTTGTAGTATGTTTTAAAGTCAGGTAGTGTGATACCTTCAGCTTCATTTTTCTTTTTCAATATGTCTTTGGAGATTTGGGGCATCTTACCCTTTCAAAAAATTTTGTAGTTAGTTATTCCATTTCATTGAAAAATGCAGTGTTGATTTTTAATGAGATTGCATTAAAACTGTAGATTAGTTTAGGCAGGATAGACATTTTGATGATGTTTAGGCTTCCTATCCATGAACAGGGAATACTTTTCCATTTAGTTAAGCCTTCTTTGATTTCCTTTAACAGTGTTGTGTAGTTTTCTGTATATAAGTCCTTTACATCTTTAGTTAAATTCATACCTAGGTATTTGATACTTTTAGTTATTATAGTAAATGGTATTTTTTTCTTGATTTCCCCCTCAGATTGCTCATTATTGATGTAGAGAAGTGGTATGGATTTTTGATCATTGATTTTATAACCTACCACATTACAGAAAACTCCTTTATAAGTTCTAGAAGCTTTGTTGTTGATTTCTCAGAGCTTTCTATGTGTAGGATCATGTCATCTCCAAATAATGAAAAATTTACTCCTACTTTTCTAATTTGGATGCCTTTTATATCTTTTTCTTGCTGTAGTGCTCAAGCAAGTACTTCTAAGAAAATGTTAAATAGGAGTGGTGATAGCGGGCATCCTTGTCTTGTTCCCAATCTCAGAGGAAAGGATTTTAGGATTTCGCCATTGAAGATGATGTTAGCTTTGGGTTTTTTGTGTATACCATTTATCATGTTCAGAAAGTTTCCTTCTATTCCTATCTCTTGCAGTATTTTTATCAGACAAGAGTGCTGGATTTTGCTGAATGCTTTTTCTGCATCTATAGAGATGATCATGTGATTTTTTCTTTCAATCTGTTTTGTGGTGTATTACATTCATTGATTTTCTTATGTTGAACCATCCTTGCATACCCGGGATGAAACCCACTTGGTCATGGTGTATAAATCTTTTGATATGTTGTTGAATGTGATTAGCAACTATTTTGTTGAAGATTTTAGCATCTAGGCTCATTAGACAAATTGGTCTGTAATTTTCCATTCTTGTGGTATCTTTGTTTGGTTTTCATATTAGGGTAATGTTGGCATCATAGGATGAGTTAGGCAATGTTCCTTCTACGTCTATTTTTGGAAGAGTTTAAGTAGGATTGTTCTTAGTTATTTCCAGAATGTTTGGTAGAATTCACCTGTGAAGCTATCTGGTCCTGGCATCTTCTTAGTTGGAAGGTTTTTCATGATTTAGTAGATCTCTTTACTTGTAATTGGACTCTTGAGTTCTTCAATTTCTTCTTTCAACAATGTAGGTATTTGTGACTTTCTAGGAATTTGTCCATTTCCTCTAAATTATCATTCTTTTGGCATATAATTTTTCAAAGTATCCTCTTATGATACTCTTTATTTCTGAGGGTCAGTAGTGATATCCCTTTCTTCATTCCTTATTTTGTGCATTTGCATCTGTTCTCTCTTTTTCTTTGTTAGTCTGGCTAAGGGTTTGTCAATTTTTTTGATCTTCTCAAAGAACCAGCTATTGGGTTTGTTTATTTTTTCTAGTGCTTTCTTATTTTCTATTTCATTTAGCTCTGCTTTGATCTTTGTTATTTCTTTCTTTCTGTTCTCTCTTTTTCTTTGTTTGTCTGCCTAAGGGTTTGTCAATTTTGTTGAACTTCTTGAAAACCAGCTTTTGATTTTGTTTATTTTTTCTAGCGCTTTCTTATTTTCTATTTCATTTAGTTCTGCTCTAATCTTTGCTATTTCCTTATTTCTACTTCCTTTGGGGCTAGTTTGTTGTTGTTTTTCCAATTCCTCTAGGTGTGCAGTGAGATCTTCAATTTAATTATTTCTTATTTTTTAATATATGCATTTAGGTCTATGAATTTCCCTCTCAGTACATCTTTGGCTGCATCCCATAGGTTTTGATTAGTTGCATTGTCATTTTAATTTGTTTCAAGGTAGTAACTGATTTTTTAAAAAATTTTCTCCTTTACTCATAGTTTGTCTAAGAGTGTGTTGTTTACCTTCCATATCTTTGAGCATAGTCTGGTTCTCTGGCCCTTAGTGTTTTCCAATTTCATTCTATTGTGGTCAGAGAAATTATTTTGTATAATCTCAATCTTTCTGAATTCATTGAGAGTTGTCCTATGGCCTAGCATGTGGTCTATCTTGGAGTATGATCCATGTGCACTGGAGAATAATGTATATCCCACCCTATTTGTGTGTAGTGTTATGTATATGACTATTAGGTCCAGCTCCTCTAATGTATTATTCAGAGTCTTTTTTCTTTATTTATTCTCTGTATAGATGTTCTGTCTAATGGTGATAATGTGTATTAAAGTCCCCCAATATATTGTAGAGGCATTTATTTCTCCACTTAGTCTTTCCACTGTTTGCCTCATGTATTTTGAGGTGCCCTGATTAGGTGCAGAAATGTTTATGATTGCTCTTTCTTCTTGAAAATTACCCCTTTTACTAAAATATAGTATCCATCTTTGTCTCTTACAATATTTTTGCATTTAAAATCTAATTTGTCTGATATTACTATAGCTACACCTGCCCTTTTTTTGGTTGTTGTTTGCTTAAAATCTTGTTTTCCTGCCTTCACTTTCAGCCTCCTTGAATCCCTGGGTCAAAGGTGGGTTTCTTGTAGACAACATATAGAAGGGTCATATTTCCTTATCCATTCTGCCAATCTATGTCTCTTGACTAGTGGTTTAATGCATTAACATTCAGTGTTACTACTCTCTAGGAATTTCTTACATCAGCATATTTTCTTTGGGTTTATGTATATCATATATTGTTTTTATTTCTCTTTCTGTCTTTTTAGTAATTTTTACACTCTCATCCAACTCTCTATCTCTCCTGTTTTTACCTTTCTACATGTTGAACTTCCTTTAGCATTTCCTGAAGTGCATGTTTCTCATTGGCATACTCTCTTAATTTCTGTTTATCTGTGAATTTTTTGAACTCTCCATCATTTTTTAATACCAGCTTTGCTGGATAGAGAATTCGTGGCTAGAATTTCTTTTTTCTTTGAGTACCTTGACTATGTCATACACTGTCTTCTTGCCTCCATGGTTTCAGATGAGAAATCAACATTTAATCTCATTGAGCTTCCTTTGCATGCAATGGTTCTCTTTTCTCTTGCTGCCTTGAGTATTTTCTCTTTGTCTTGAGCATTGGGCATTTTGACAAGTATATGCCTTTGAGTAGGCCTGTTGGGATTTATACTGCTTGGGGTGTGCTCTGCTGCCAGGACATGTACGTCCATCTCCCACTGTGAGTTGGGAAGTTTTCAGCCATTATTTCCTTCAGCACTCCATCTTTTCCCTTTCCCTTCTTTTCTTCTGCTGGTATTTTTGCATGTTTTGTGCTGTTGTTTGAATCCCCAATTCCCTGATGGAATTTTTTCTATCTTTTTATCTATCTGTTTTTTTGTAGATTATACAGAGTTTTTATGTAAATATCATTCCCTGGTTGTTAGGAAATACAGATGCTTTGGTGCAACCCAATGGGGTTCTGAATCAATAAATAAATCTGGGAGAGACCTGGGCATCTGCAGAATTACAAAAATTCCAGAGGATTCTGGTAAACCCCTATGGAATTTAGAAGAAACAGATTATAGTGCAAGGCAAGGAACTCAATGTTGAATCCACTGATCTCACCAAGATGTGAATCTTCTTCTCTTTGTAGGTTAAACTTTTTTTCTACTGCATTCTACCTAAGCTATTGAAATGGTGATGAATAAGAGTGTGGTGGAATTCATTCTGTTGGTGTTGACACAGCATGGTAGAAAGCAGAAAGCAATATTTGGGATCTTCTCTGTTCTTTTTGTTGTTGTTGTTGTTGTTACATATCCCCCCCTTTCTGCTTGTTCTTGCTGTGTTCATTTGTGTGTGTGTGTGTGTGTGTGTGTGTGTTCTTCTGTGTCTGCTTTGTCTCCCCCCATTGTGGTGACATTCCAAGTCAGCTCACCATGCAGGTGACTTGCCCCACTCGTGGGTGGCTCTGCTCTGCTCGTGGGCAGCTCTGCTCTGTTCACGGGCAGCTCTGCTCTGTTCATGGGTGACTTGCCCTGCCCATGGCAGCTTTGCCCTGCCCATGGCAGCTTTGCCCTGCCCATGGTGACTTTTTTGCCCTGCCCATGGCAGCTCTGCCCCACCCATGGTGGCTTGCTCTCTCAAGGTAGTCTGCCCACTCGGAGAGGCCCCAGGAACTGAACCTGGGGCCTCCCATGTGGTGAGCTGGCACCCCATCCACTGGGTTACAGCTGGTCCCCTCTTCTTGATTCTTTACCTTGCAACTCTGGGAACTTTCTCATTATGGTGACTATTAAGGCAAGCTAGACACATGGGAGTCCTATGTACTTCTTTCTCTTCTACTTGTCCTTTGATGATGCCTGCTTCTTTACAGCCATAACCCCATGTTGATTGTAGAATCCCTTTCTCAGAAAAAGACCATTTCTTACAATGAGTGCATTACTCAAGTCTTTGCAGCCTATTTCTTTGGGTGCATGGAGATCTTTGAACATTATAAGGAAATGAAGAATTTAGCGAACTGAAGGATAATGTTATCACCCTATCCCAAAGAATTCCCAGTAATTCAGACATAGAAAACTGGGGATAGAATAAACATGTAAGCCTCAAAGAGGATTATTTGCCAGAGCAGTCAGTACCATATGACAATTTTGCTTCATAACCATTCTAAATGAACAATAAAATTTCCCTAATTTAATGTCTTACAGTTTTGTTTTTAAAAAGGTTGAATCTAATCCCATATAGGATATATTTACATGTAATTGGTGGTTAAGTAATCAAGACATAAAACAAGACTAATTCTTGCCTCCCAGTTCTGCTTTAAACTTAATATAGTGGACATAAATATTTACTGTCTCTTAATGAAACCTCAGAAACCTCTTGGAACAACTTTTCAATTTCTTATATACTGTTCTAGTCAAAATGTCAGTTTTAATACTGTTAAATAAACATTAAATCATAAATAACTTGCATCAATAGTGTAGTTCAAGATAATTTCATTTTAAACAAGGGTTGCACATTACTCCTTTTAAGAAACATTTGTTTTTGCACATAAAAGATGAATTTTATTGACAAAAGCTAGTGCAAGTAAGCATCATCTACTAACAGAGACAATTTGAGAGTGAATTATGACTCACTGATAATGGAGCTTGAGTGTTGACTTTAAAATAAGGTATAGTGGAAAGCTCAGTAAGGGTACCACCAGGAACATAGTAATAGAAGATCAGAAAGGATGCCTTAAAATCAGAGACATCCAGACACTATAGTCAGACAGATAGCTCTGGAGTTTGGTGCCTTTCCAGTGAGCACTACTTTAGGAATTTATGCTCCCAGGTGTGACAGATTTGGATTCAGTTGTGGTTTCCCTACACATGACCCTTCTGACCCTTCTATTTGAACGTATAATTAGTTCTAGAACTGATAGGTGTACATCCAAGAGACTTAAATCCATGGGCTGCCTATGTACCAGCTGGGACATGAATCTCAATGGAGTTGCAACACATACTCTCCAGTACATTGGACTACCCCAGGACAACTAATAAGGAGATGATTATGGACAATGTCCACCCCAATGAACCAAGAGCATCTACAACTACAAGCAAGTATGGGATCAAAGTTGCCTCAAAATTAGAGGTGGAGTGGGCATCACCATCCCAGAATCCTTAGGATTGGGGACTGAACTATGAACCAAAGTAGATTTACTGGTGTTTTACTATAGACTCATTGTGATTCTAGCAATGTAAGAACTTGTATCATTGATATGGAGGCAGTGGTCACTGAAGGTTCTGAGGGCAGGGAGAGGGAAAAATAGGTGTAATACAGGGGCATTTGCAGGACTTGGGAATTGCCCTGAATGACATTGCAATGACAGATACAGGCCATTATATATCTTGCCATTGTGTGGCAAGAAACAAAACTGTGTGGGAGACAGTGTAAACTACAATGTATACTATAATCCATACTTAGTGGCAATAGTAAAAAATGTGTACATCAGTTGTAACAAATGTACCACATGAATGAAGGATGTTAAGGTTGGTAAATTTGTGAGGCGTAGGGAACAAGGCATATGGGAGTCCCCCCCCTTTATGTAACATTTATGTAATCTAAGTACCTTTTTTATAATTAAAAAAAAAATTTAAGATACTTGGATTACAAAAATGTTACACAAAAAATATAGGGATTCTCCTATGCCACACCTCCCACAACCTCCCACAGAACCATCCTTCATTAGTGTGGCATATCACCTGCAACAGATAAACACATCCTGGCACTTTACCATTAAGCATGGGCCATGGTTCACATTGTAGACAACACTCTCTTCCACACAGTTCTGCATGTTATATGATGATATAAAATGGCCTGTATCTGTCATTGCAATGTCACTCAGGACAATTCCCAAGTCCCAAAAAAGCCCCTGTATTACAACTGCTTTTCCCTCTCCATGCCCTCAAAGCATCCAGTGGCCACTGGCTCCATATCAGTGTTGTAATTTCTTCCATTGCTTGAATCACAATATGTCTATAATAGAATATCAGCAAGTCCACTCTAGCCCATAACTCTTCCCCCAATCCTGAGGAGTCTGGGATGGTGATGTCCACTTCACCTCCAAGTGAAAGGGCACTTTTATCCCATGGATAAGATGGATGGGACTATCCTGCCTGCAGCTGCAGACTCTCTCATTCCCTTTGATGGCTGTTGTCCATCGGTGATGAAAGGCAAAATGTAAAAAAATATATATTTTTAATTTTTTTGAATTTTTGTATTATCTTTTTTTTACATTAAAAAAATCCCAATCTTTTAATTTAATTTTATTTTTAGTTTTGTTTAGTCTTCATATATTTTATCTAAGTACCTTTTTAAAAAATAAAAAAATATTTTAAAAAAATCAGTCTCTGGGTTGAGCACTGAGACCCTCATGAAATATTCATGGCAGCTCATATAAAATCACCTTGTGATTTATATAAAAAAGGGAACCATTTTCAGTTTCCCCATATCTGCATTTATGTCCGAGTCTTCTTGGACCCAAAAGACCCACAATATCCTTGAGAGAATCATTAAGAGGTTATCAACAACAGAAAAATTGAGTTTGTTTGTGTTAAGTAATTTTGGCACCAGTCACTTCAAATAATTGACTGACTAAGGTTATATATAGATATATTCTTTCTCCTTTCCTCTTCCTATATAATATATGTATATATTTCTTGCAACCATTATTTATTAATCACATCCAGGTTCTGGGAATGGGTACTTGTTGAATAAGAGAGTCATGATCCCAATCATCATAGAAACTAAGTATAGAGATATTCCTTAAAGCCTGCAGAATATACCTGTCTTTTTCTTAGTTTCAGTTGCAATGCAGGGTTTTCCTATTATTTCCTTAACTTTTCATTTCAGTAACTGATATAGAGCACAAAATTTCACTTTTTAACCACATTCAAGTGTACAATTCAGTATTGTTATTTATAGCCACAGTATTTTGCTACCATCACTGATATGCATTATCTCTTGTGATAGATTACAACTATATGGACACCAGAAAAATTATGTCCTTAAAATTAATCCATTCCTGTCAGTGTAAAACTATTGTAAGTATGATCTATGGATTTGGTGACTTCAGTTAAGGCTTGGCCCAAGGTAGGTCTTAATCTTTCTGAAGTCTTTATAAGTGGATGAATACCAAGAGAGTGAGAATGAAAGAGAGACAGCGATGGAAGCCAGAAGTGGAAAGCAAGAAAATATGGAAGGGAATGGAAACACCAGCAGATGTCACCATGTGCCTTACCATATGACAGAAGAGTCCAGCATCACCAGCAGCCAGTCTTTGGGGAGCAAATATTGCCTGATAATGCCTTTTTTTTGACATTTTCACAGCCTCAGAACTGTTAGCTTGTAAGTTAGTAAGTCCCCATTGGTAAAACCAACCCATTTCTGGTATATTACTTCTGGCAGCCTAGCAGACACTGCTTTTTCATCACTTAAATCAGAAGATACTTACCCATCAAGCTATAGCTCCCTCCAGCGATCCTGCTACCTGTTCTCTTCATAAGCTATACACCACAATCTGTCTCTATGAAGTTTCTTTTTCTAGTTGTTTCATATAAGTAAGATCATACCTTATTTGCATTTTTGAACCTGGCTTATTTCATTCAATGTGATGTCTTCAAGGTTCATCCATGTTATCACATGCATCAAAACTTCATACTGTTTAATGGCTGAATAATACTGTGTTGTAAGTATATACCACATTTTGTTTATCCATTCATCTGTTGATGGACATGGATTGTTTGAGCTTTTGAATATTGTAATCAATGCTACTATAAACATTGGTGTAAATATATGTTTGTCCCTGCTATCAATTCTTTCAATTCTTTTCGGTATATACCAGGAAATAGGATTACCTGATTATATGACAAGTCTATGTTCAACTTTTTTGAGGAAAAATCAGACTGAGTTCCACATTGGTTACACCATTCTACAGTGTCACTAGCAATGTATAAAGGTTTGCATTTCTCTACATCCTTGCCACACTTCTCATTTTCTTTCTTTTTTTTTTTTTTAAAGATTTATTTATTTTATTACATATCTCCCCTTCCCCCCCATTGCGGTGACGCGCCGAGACTTGGTCACTGCGCAGGCGCGGCTTTCCCCGCTTGTGGGCGGCTTCTGCTTCCATCACGGCCGGCTTTTCAGTTCGTGGGTGGCTGGCTGCGCTCGATTTGCAGGCGACCTGC
>PVKH010006695.1:0-20841 GCA_004027955.1 Chaetophractus vellerosus | reverse complement strand
CACGCCTGTGCAGTGACCAGTCTTGGTGCATCACCACAGCAGGGGGGAGGGGAGATATGTAATAAAATAAATACATCTTAAAAAAAAACTCTAAGTGGAAGATATAATATTAAATGGGCATGGCTAGCTAATGGCAAGAAAAAGTCAAATGTAAATCCTCTTTTTTCTACCTAGGCACCCAAGAATTCTCACAAATATGGGCTCAACAAATTAAAAAGAGAAAAATTTTCAAAACCACCATAGGGACTTCTGGGAAGATGACATCAAACTAAGTAGGCAGAGCTCAATTCTCTTACAAAAAAAACAATAAAGAAAGGGAAAAGATCTACCCAAAGGAGTTGCTTTGGGCATCTGCAGAACAGGAAAGTGCTATGCATCATACAGGAGGGAGAAGAACAAAGAGACAGAGAGACCAAAGGAAAACTGAGTTACCCTTGTGGCTGGGAACAGCATATATACCCTACCCTCAAGGCTAATAACCTTGATGAAACCCCTGACTCACTGCAACAACTGAGCAAGAAAGAGCATTTCCTGGGAGGAAAGGGGGTCAGGCAAAGGGTAGAGAATGGTTTCTTTTCAGTGAACTTGGCCAGCTAAGCTCCCTTTGAATTTCAAAGAACACCACATTGAGCACTGAAGCAACCAACAGGGAGAGAGGAGGGGGATCTGATCAGGCAGACTGTCACACTAAGCCACACTGGGAAAGAGAAGAACTAGATAAGTGAGGGGGCAGAGACAGGTACCTAACCAGCTTGGCTTGGCAAATTGTTAGAAGCCCAACTCACCCAAGGAAATGGGGCCAGGAGGAGCTAGATAAGCTTTCAGAAGCCCATCTAACCTGTGAAGTGGCTGTAGCTCAATATAGGAATTCCTGCCTTGTGTATATGACATCCCTGGTTTGATTCCTGGTACCTTCTAAGAGAAGGAATCCAGAGAGTGATCCACTGGGTTATCAGGCACTCAGCTGGTACCTTATGATGGGGAATGTACAGATTGAGAATTTTTTTTTTGTTTTAGGGTGTTTTAATCTGTTATTCTTAATTTTTATCTTATTATCATTTTTATCATTTTTTATTCTTAATTTTATTCACTAAAACTGCACACCTCACCTGTGGAAGGTTGACTTCTGGGTGATGGCTTGATGGGCACCAGCAGGCTGACAAGCTCCCTCAGGGCCTAAGAGGGAAGCCTGTTTTTCTGCACTGTATTTTTTGTTGTTGTTGCTGATGTTTTGTTTATTGTTTCATCTCTTTTTCCTTTCTTTGTTTCCTTTTTTCTTTACTTTTTTTTCAGCTTACCTTATCACTTTTCGTTCCTTCATTTTGTCATCTTGTCTTCTACTTCTTTTCTTTCATTTCACCTCTCATTGTTTGATCTTCATTTTTTTCTTTTTATTCTTTTCTTCTCTTCTCATCTTTCCAATATTTTAAGTCATTTTATTTTTTCTTATTTTGTTTCTTGCTTCATTTTTCTATTCCACCTTTGTTCTTAATCCTCTGTATTTGTTATGATTTTTTACTCATATTACTTATTTATTTTCCAAGCTCCTGTACAGTTCCTCATCTGCCTTTTTTATTATTATAACTATTATTATTTTTCTCTTCTTCTCTATATCCTTTTATCTTGTCCTAATACATTTTTTCAAGGGAACACAGAAAATTGTCTATCTATCTATCATCTATCACCTAAATGTCTAATTATCCTATCATATCTATATACCTATCATCTATTTATTTATCAATTTTGTATACATATGGGAGATTGCATGTATCATACTCCTTGAACAAACAATTCTTCCATTTACATTTGCTAACTGCAAAACTATTTACTTTCATAACCATCTGATATGCAGTTATCAAGATCAAGATATTGATTGTTTTTATAAAGCACACAGTCTATGTTCTAATTTTTCATGTGTCTCAATAACGTCCTTTTGAACTTTACTACTTGTTTCTCATCTCATGCAGAGTCACGTATTGCATTTAATTTCATTGTCTCTTTAGTTGTTCTTTATTCATTGTAGAAACATGAACAACAAAAGTGTTTCCATTTCAATCATTCCCATAAATACAGTTTAGTGGGATTAATCACTTTCTCCAATTTCTGCTACTGTCATGATCACCCAATACCAGAAATTTCCCATCACCGCAAACAAAATCCCTAGAGTTATTATGCATTAACTACATATTTCTGCTGACTACATACCTTCTAAGTTTTACTTTTTCTGTCTCTATGAGATTTCATATTATGTCTTTTCATTAACAATCTTTTATGTTGATACAACTTGATTTCAATAGCACACATAAAATATGTTTCTATACCATTTGTACACCCAACTTTATCGTTTAGCATCAAAACCAAAATATGTATACACTATGAGGTAGAAAATGCTTTATACCTTGCCCAAGCTAGTGAGATTGCATGTGTGGAAGGTATTCCATGAGAAGAAACCCACTCAGCACTCCATCTGGAAAATACATTACTATATCACTGAAGAAGGTGTCAGAACAGGTAACTTGACCCATCTGATTAATTTTACACTGTAATTGGAGAATTTCTATGTGTGTACAAAAGGACAGCCCCCAAAATTAAGGTTTGTAACAAAGAATACAGGGCACTCTTAACTGGGACCCCAGAACCATCAGTCCACAGAACAGCGGGTTCATAATGATGGTGATGTGCAAGGATGGCAGATGGCTTCAAAGCAGTCATAGGTCATCACAGTCAGGGAGAAGTTGTAAAACCCCCAAAGAGTACGAGTAAGTATGTCTGGGTGAGGCAGCCTTCATGAGTTATGACTTTGCTATGTGTCTGGAAGTTTAGCAGCATCTTTGGCATTGTGGTATTGTTGAAATAGCTGTCTACAAAGGACAGGTTGGAAAGGAAGATGTGCATGGGCATGTAGAGATGGGAGTCAGTGATGATGGACAGGATGATGAGCAGGTTACCAATAAAGGTGACCAGGTATATATACAAGAACAACCCAAACATGAATGTTTGCAATTCTGGATTCTTTGCCAATCCCAGAAAATATTCTAAAAGTTGGGTTTCAATTCTAGGTCCCATGTGGTTGATGTGACTATCAGGAAATAGAAAATGAACTTGGCTAGTTTTAACACAAACAGGCACTAATAATGAAACAGAAATGGCATAATTTCTATATTTCAGTTTTAAAAATGAAACAAACCTCTACATTGTTCTATGGATCTCATCCTCTTTAGTATATTTCCAGTGCCACTTCTGATTAAGAATTCCAAGCATTGATGAATTCTACAGATTTTATGACAAATTCATTTGTTTGTAAAATATATTGAGTTGCAAGTAAATACCAGGCACTGCCTAGGCAAAGAGTCTATGCTGATGTATCACAAAGGTACCTATGCTCTGAATATGGAGATAGAAAATATGCAAATAAAAATAGTCATGTTACAAATAAACTGATTCCATGTGCTTTAAGGAAAGGAAGGAAGGTTAAAATGGAGAGCAAAATTAGGGTATTATTATTTCATTCAGTGTTCAGGTAAGTTCCATATAAAATGTAAACATTTGGGGCCGGCTCGATAGCCCAGTGGATAGGGCACCGGCATACCACATGGGAGGCCCCAGCTTCAGTTCCTGGGGACCTCTCCTAGCGGGCAGACCACCTTGAGAATGGCAAGCCACCATGGGTGGGCCAGAGCCGCCATGGGCAGGGCAAAAAACCGCTATGGACAGGGAAAAAGCCACCATGGGCAGGGCAGGTCGCCCATGAATGGAGCACAGCCAGCCACCCGTGAACTGAAAAGCCGGCCATGAACGGAAGCAGAAGCCGCCCACAAGCGGGGAAAGCCACGCCTGCACAGTGACCACTCTCGGCACGCCCCTGCAGCGGGGGCGAAGGGGAGATATGTAATAAAATAAATAAATCTTTAAAAAAATAAATAAAAATAAAAAATAAAAAAATAAAATATAAACATTTAAGAGGAGTCTCAAGGAAGAGAATGTGGAAACAAGCTATTACACCAAATGATATGGAACCTAGTTCTATTTTCATGTGCAGGATTGAATCTAGACTCTGTTTTATAGGAGTCACCCATTGGAATATATGACCTTAGTATCCCTGCTCTGAAGACGGCTCATACCCAATCAAACACAAACACAAGCACACACACATAATGCACAATTTGGTTTCTTAAGAGTTTTAAGCTGGGTGGATCCCAGAAAATTATGTCATTAGGGCTAATTCAACACTGTGTGTGTAAACCTATTGTAGGTGGGATTAAATTATCATAGTTAATATACTTAGTATCATTAATAAACTTAATTGCAAAAGTGTGGAAACTGAGTTCATAGTATAACATTAGAGTGAGTATAACTAACACTGCTGATTTATAAATGTGATTGTGGCTGAAGTGGTATTTTGTGTATGTAAATGTCAACTGAAAGGGAACTAGAGAAAAATCTAGGGAGTGTATAACATGGGGAGTTTGGTAGTGGATTAAGATTGTGGTTAATAGTATAAATATAACAATTCTCTTTTACAAAGTGCTTAGAATATGGTGATTCATTGGAAAATTACAACCAATGTAACCTATGGAGAATAGTTAACAGTAATATTGCAATGGCAAGAAGATATTAACTCAATTCTCAGGGAATTGAAAGAAAGGGGTATAAAGGAATTTTCCCCTTTTGGATTAATGAAAATGTTCCAAAATTGACTGAGATGATGACAGCACAACTCTGTGATGAAAATGAGAACCATTGAGAGCACACTTTGAATGAATGGATTGTTCAAACTATGCGGCTGTATAACAAGGAATCCAGTGGTGGAAGATGGACTGTTGTTAAGACAATTACGTGAACATTTTCTAATGAACAATAAGAAATATAGAATACTAATACAGGGTGTTAAGAATTGTATGGTTTGGGAAAATAACCCAAATGAAAGATATGGGCTATAATCAGTAGTAGTATTTTCTCTTTCACAGTTTGTAACAAATGCTTCATAACAATACTAGGTGTTAAACAGAGGTGCTCCTGAGGGATCTGGAGACATCCAGGTCCTATATCAGGGAAGATAGCCCCAGAGTCTGGTGCCTTACTAGTGGACCCTAATTTGGAATCCTTGCTCCTGAGAGTGAGAGTCTGATCGAATTATGTCTTCACTGCATGTGGTCCATCTGTCTCTTCTATTCAAATCTATATGTGATACCAGAGTTTTAGGTGTACTTCCAGAAAGCAGAGACTATGTGCTGTCCATGTGCCAGCTGGGTCCAGAGGCTCAGTGGACCTGCAATTCCTACTCCACAACTCAATGGACTCACCCAGGACACCACTGGGGAGATGATGATGGACAATGGCTATCCCAGGGGATGGAGAGAGTCTGCAGCTGCCAGCAGGATAATCTCATCCTTCTTATCCATGGGATATAAGCCCCCTCTCAATTGGTGGTGGAGGGGACATCACCATCCCAGACTCCTTGAGATTGGGGGAAGAGTATGGACTAGAGTGGACTTGCTGGTGTGCTCACTTGTTGTGATTCACACAATGGAAGAAATTACAAAATTATGTGGAGCCAGTGGCCACTGGATGCTTTAGGGGCAGGGAGCGGGAAGGGGAGCTGTAATATGGGGGCTTTTTTGGGACTTGGGAATTGTCCTGGGTGACTTTGCAAGGGCAGATATAGGCCATTTTATATCATCATATACCGTGCAGAACTGTGTGAGAGAGAGGGTGGTCTACAGTGTGAACTGTGGTCATTGCTTAGTGGCAAAGCCCCAAAATGTGTATATCTATTGCAGGTGATGTGCCACACCAATGAGGGATGTATATGTGGGAGGTTATGGGAGGTATGTGAGGTGGGGCATATGGGTACCCCTAAAATTTTTGTGTAACATTTATGTAATCAATGTATCCTAAAAAAAAATTTAATTAAAAAGAAAAAGAAAAAAGCAAATGAAAAACTAGGAAAATATTTATAATATATGGTACAGTTTGAAGCATAATGATGTAGATGTATAAAAACGTGATAAAACTTGATATGTCAGAAAATTAATTATCAAAAGTTGTGAACCAACATTTCAGAATGAATAAATACAAATAAATCAGAAACATGCAACTTTATTGATACGTAGAATGGAAAATTATCAATAAATATGGATATACTCTGAAGAACTTAAAAATTGTTTACATTACAAAAAGAAAAAAGTATTACAAGGTTAAAACACAAAGTGTTTTAACAGACCATGATTTTGCTCAAATTTACTCAATAGAGAGTAATGTTCAGCAGACTCTGGGGTGCTTGATAAATACATTTCTCCATATACTTTCTAAATATTGTGGTCAAATACCTAATGTTCAGTTTCCTTCATCTAAAGAGATGAACAGGAATAAAAGGTATAAGTATTAA
The DNA here is from genome assembly GCA_004027955.1 of Chaetophractus vellerosus. Lineage (NCBI taxonomy): Eukaryota > Metazoa > Chordata > Mammalia > Cingulata > Chlamyphoridae > Chaetophractus > Chaetophractus vellerosus. The sequence continues at coordinate 14,453 of PVKH010006695.1, read as the reverse complement.
GAGGGAAATTATGCAAAGCTAATTCTTTAGAATTTTTGGAACTTTTAATTTGTCAGTTGGTAGACATTTAAAAATTCTTCAGTAACTTCACATATTAATTTTTTCTTTCCTTTGTAATGAGTAGGTTCTTCAGCCAATATGCTATTGATTCAGTTTATTCTGATTTGGGCTTCTGTACATCTAAGGATCTCATTTTTGAGTAATACTAACTTCAATCTTTGTATCTATGGCAGATTTGTACATTAGCAGCAATAGGTTTGAACAGTCTTATAAAGAATGGAATTTTCAAAGTCTATTTACTTTTATTTGATCACTTTTCTTTGGTTAATTCAGGACCATCGTTCATACTTTGGTTCTTTGAAACTGAAATTACCAGCTAAAATGCATGTAAAGTGGGTAATCTCAGCACTGTTGCATTTAGCTTCTCTCAGGTATAACCTAGAATTACTGTTATAGTAAGAACACAGAACTAAAATAGAGGCAGCTACGATTGTACTTCTTGAAATTTCTCTAAGCTTGCCATGGTAAATAGGTTTGGTGCTAATCCCAGTCCATGTAAAGCTTTGATGCTCTGTTCTTAAATAGTGCTGTCCAATAGAATGTAAGCCACCTAAATTTTAAATTTTCCAATAGGCACATTAAAAAGGTAAAAATAAAAAGGTGAAATTCACTTTAATAATATATTTTATTTAACCCAATAAACTAATACTAAATTCCATACTATCATTTCAACATGTAGTTAATATTTAAAAATTAAGGAGATATTTTACTTTTTTCCCCACTTAATCTTTGAAGCTAGTGTAAGTGTACTAACAGCACATCTCAATTCAGATAGCCACATTTCAAGTGCTCAATATTAGACAGCACATTTCTAGTGCTAGCTCTTTAAAATGAACACTATTGTGTGTCCATGAAAACTTTCTGCATATGTGCTTTTTAAAGAATGTTTGAGAAAGAAGACAAGAGAAACTTATTTTTTTAATACAGAAAAGGGGGTAAGAAATCACTCATTTAGGCTAGTTTATTTTACACAGACAAGCTTTATTTCTGACCAGGCAAAAAAATATCTAATCTTGCAACATGCCATCTCATCATGTTCATTTTTCCAGTGATATTGGTAAAGTTTCCCAAGATATATATATCCTGGCAGTTCCCAGTTATCACCAAAATGTGTAGATCATTCATTGAAGCAAATTTGATGATTCCAATGACTTAAGCCATCTCCCAAATTAACCTAATTGAACTTTTACCAGCTAACTTTAGAGGATTAAAAAGACCATTTAATTCTTTGTTGAATTCTATATGAACAAGAGAATTTTTTTCTCCTCTTTATAACTTTTGGACTTAATTTTGATTCTTAGAAACTCTATAAAGTACAAGGAACACTGTCACTTTACTTTCAGGTGTGATAAGGAACATGAGATTTAGCATTCCATGCCCCTTCCCCCAAAAGTTCACCTTTTAGCTAGAGACTTTTAGAACTAACAACTTTCAGTTCTATATCCAGATAGTTTTAATATATTTCACTACTTTTCCATAGGCAAAGTATGAGCAGACTTGCCTGCCTGTGGACATGAACATTCCATTTCACTCAGGTACTCTAATTTAAATAACTGGAAAATAAGTTGGCTCTTAGTTTAGGAAAATTTGATGCAGTTCTCAATTAATATATATTATAAATTGAAAGCCTCTAAGAGCTTCTGATTATTTGCCAAATATTAAATTCTAAAAACTTCCTGAGTGCAAATGTGATTGCTGATTTGTGAGTACTGGTTCCTGAAATGCAGTCTTATTTCTGTAAGCAGAACAAAGTTGCTGAATGTGGAGAGGTTTCCTGTTTGTACAGGGGTACTTCTGCCTTTCTTTCTAAGGTTGCATTCTTTGATGGAAGGCCTAAGCAGGCAATAGTTCCTGAATGTTCTTTATAACCACTCTGCTCATTGTAGGCAAAAATCTCATATGCTTAGGGTAATTTTTTTCTTGTTGAACACTTTCAGTCTTGCATCTGAGATTATAGTTTAGAAATGCCATCCTTTAAAAGCCATGTAAGAACTGATAAAGGATAATGACCAGAAAAAGTAGTGTACATTATTTTGCATTTGACTTACTGTTTTACAGTACATATAAACAAGATATTAGAAATATATTGCCTTTCTTAAGTAATAATCTGACCTTAATATGTGATTTGCCATAAAATGTCAATAATGTCCTATTTCCCAATAGGTATACATATCAAAGTGCTTATTTCAGTGTATTTTATTCCAATACAGAAGGAATCCTCTTCATTTCTCTAAGTAGCTTTATCACCCAAGGCCCTCTTGAGAGAAATAGAACAAAGGGTGGCCTCTTCTCAAACTGAATTCCCTATTCCCACTTATCTAACCTTCCTACATTCTAGGTGGCTTCTTTTCAGAACTTTTCCATGTTCCCCTTACCTAACCCTCCCACATTCTTGTTTGAGTCACTTCCCCAAAAACTCACATCAGTAGAGGGGATGAACTCAGACACTGAGAACTTACCCTCATGCTTTTCACCTTAGGATTGGGTTAGTTTTTGTGCCTAAGGTTGTAAGCCTACAACTCCCAGCCAATGGGAGATTGGGAAGGTTGTGGAAGGAGGGAAATGGGACATTGCATCAGGGGAACTATATAATCTTTGTTTTTAAACTGATCATGAGCACTTGCCCTCTTCCATTAGCCTGGGTGCGTACCCTTTCTCATGAGAAAGAAATAAATTACTGCTGCTTTTAGTCCAACTGTCTTCAGAACTTTTATTTTGAGTATTCACTATCATCAAATAAATCTAGAAAATAATGTGCTTTATCTCTTTTGCTGCCTAGTTTCAATATTTGGGACAGTGATTGTCTTGTATTTTCATTCAAACCTAGTAATAATCAGTTAAAGACCCAAAAAGGCTGAGTAATTTTTTTGAGGTGAAATTCACATAAAAAGTAATTTTTTGTTCCTTTAAACTATTTTAGGGGAGCAGATGTAGCTCAAGTGGTTGAGTGCCTACTTCCCATGTAAGAGATCCCAGGTTTGATCCCCAGCACTTCCTAAAAAAAAAAAAAGAAAGAAAAAACCAATTCTCATTGGGGAGGAGAAATAGCTCAGTGGTTGAGCACCTGCTTTCCATGTATAAGATCCTAGGATCAATCCCTGGTACCTCCTAAAAGAAATCTATTTTAGTAGCCCATTAAAATATAGGTGGTAAAAAATAAATACAAAAAAAAAACAAGAAAAAAAATAATGGTGGCATTAAAAGTGAATTATCATGATTTTCTGCCATACCTAAATTTTGAGTAATTTTCTCTTCCACTAAGTTCAGATGTGTTTTCTTATAAGCAGTTCCTATTGTCTGTAATCTCTGTCTTATGTTTTCAGTAGACAAGATATCATAAGTTGGCATTTATTAGAAATAGCACCATCAATGTTATAACTTCTGAATATTATTTTCTTTATTTGTAAAATGAGGGAATTGAACTTGAAACTCTGAAGTCCCTTCTAGCTCTAAAATATTTTGTTACAGTGGGAAATAACTCAAGTATCATCAGAATCTCTAGGACATTGTCATATATGATCATATTTGGCATAACAAATAATTTGTTCAGATCTTTAGGGTCATATTATGGACTTATAGTGCTTATGTGATACTTTTTATTTGTGTCTGTTAATAGATACTAGAATTTAGAATCTTGTGTTTAATTTCAAAATTATATAAGCATTATTATAACAACTTTTTCATTGTATGAAAAGAAAACTTCCCACTAAATTCAGAGATGTCTGAATATTAGAAGTATTTTGGATTTTTCAGTGGCCTTTTTCTTCAAGCTGTTTCTTATTTCTGATCAGTAGAGTAAGGATAGATGTGGAGTGAACCCATCCTAGAAATACTGACTGCTGTGTCAAACACAATTCATAGCAAAATTTATTAAACACAGCTTAATTACCTCTAAGTAAGTTGAAATATCATAAATTACAGTCATCTCCACCTTAAATATGTCGAGGACTAAAAATACCTTTATTCTTGGGATTGTGTGAGAATAGTCAAAGGAGCATGTGTCTGGCATTCCTAAGCTTATTATTTAAAAATAGGAGTGAGCTGAGCTGATACTGGGACATCACATAATATAGTGCTGAATGGTTGTGGCAGAAAGGAATGATATTTTTAAAGAAAATTCCATAATTCTTTACTTATATTCTGACTCCTTCAGTGGTCAAAGGTTTTTTTTGTTTTGTTTTTTCCCTTTTTTATTTTATTGAGTCTTTCTTTTGCTGCAACAGCTGCTAATATTTTTAATTAAAAGAACTAATAAGGATTGTATTTTTTCAATACAATTCAGGAAATGAAGGTAAAAATCAAGAGTTCAAATTATATAACTATGCAACTAAAATCTGGGTTTGGGCGGTTTTGGTTTTTTTTTTTTTTTGCTATTTCTAAGCATGTTTCATACATTGCAGTGCTTTTATAGTACCAATAGCTTTTAAAGAAAACATTTCAGCTTTTAGTTACTTTGTATAGTAAACATGATAATATAAATAGCTTTGAGATTGTTTTAGCTTTATTATATAGTATCTGCACTCTCATCTGAGTCTTCTACTTGACATAGTCAGTAGTTGTTGCAGGTATTAAGCCATTTTGAAATTTGCCAGTTTTCCTGAGTAGCCTTCTTTTAGTTTATAGCATTTAGAATTAAAAGATAACTTTGTAAGCTTAAAATTAGTACCCTAGTCTATTTTCCCAAATATAATTGATAGAAATAATTTTATCATGTTTTATATATTATGTACTTTTAATTTTTGTTTGAACTACAGCAAACCTTTGACTTATTAAGTTGAATTGTAGATGTCTTAGTTAATTCTGCCCAGTTATTGACCAAATCATACATAGATGTTTATATATCCCAATCTATCACTTAATTTTGGTGTTACTTTTACTTACACAAGCCATTTCAGTTTAAGTTGCCATATTCTGTATTGCATTCTTCTTCTCACATCTGATCTTTGTCATGTGTGAATTCTTTTAACACTGAATCTTTGCTGTAAAAATATATGATGTGCTACAACTATGAATCATAATGAACTGTTATTGTCTCATGTAAACTATGAAACATTTCTTGTAAATTGTCTAATTTAATTTTTCATTTATGTACAGTTTCTCACATAAATTTTTAATTTCTTGTGGCCTGTTCTATATCTTGTATTCTTCCTTAATGCTTATTTGCATGAAAGAAACTTGGATTTTATTTGCTTGTGTGTATAATATGGCCACTAAGCCAAATTCTCTTTTCTGTAGTTCAGTTTTTTTCTATTTTTGTTTATATTCTAAATGAATGTTAAAGCCATGCTTTTGTTTCCTATTTTCCAAATAAATTCTCTAAATTGTATATAAAATGAAGTGGCTGCCTGCCTTCAATGTTGCCAGTAGGCTCCCCTTTCTAAGAACAATTTTCTGGAAGATAAAAGCAACTGACTTGCAGGGGTTTTCTGTGAAAAATTAACATCAGAACACACTCTACAGAAATGCAGATAAGTAGCACCTGTTGATAAACCGATTTTCATCCAGGAAAGATAGTTTATAGGTTGATTGTTAATGTATTAAACTCTCAGAACAAAATACACAGATGGACAGAAGTGATAAAGAAATATGACCAATCTATATATGTCTAAAAGAAACCTAGAGACACAATCAGGTTGCAACTGAAAGGTTGGAAAATGATTTTACCTGCAGACAGTAACCAAAAAAGACTAGGAGTACCTATACTAATATCAGACAAAATAGATTTTAAATACAAAGATCTTGTAAGAGACAAAGAAGGACACTATATATTAATAAAAGGGGCACTCAACCAGGAAAGAGGAACAATTTAAAATATTTATGCACCTCACCAGGGAGCTCCAACATACTTGAGGAAAATATTGGAAAAACTAAGGTGAGAAATGGACATACCTACAATAACAGTGAAGACTTCAATACACCGTTATTACCATTAGACTGAACATCTTGATGAGGCTTAAAAAGGAAACAGACCTTGAAAAATATATTAGTGGAACTAGACCTATTGGACTTATCCAGAATATTACATCTAAAACCACAGAATATATATTCCTCTCGAATGCTCATGGAACATTCTAGGTCATAGAAAAAGGCTCAATGAATTTAGAAAGATTGAAATTATGCAAAAATACTTTATCTGAACAGAGCACAATGAAACTAGGTATTAGTAAAGGACAAAGAGTTTGAATAGGTACAAACATATAGAAGTTAAATAACATGCACTTAATCAATGGTCAAATAGGAAATTTCCAGGGAAATCAGTAATGATCTTGAAGTGAATGAAAATAAGAACACAACATAAAAAAAAATGATGGAATGAATGAAAAGCAGTACAGAGAGGCAAATTTATAACCCTAAATGTTTACATTAAAAAAGAAACAGCTAAAATCAAATACCTACCTTCAGATTTGGAGGAACTAGTAAAAGAGCATCAAACTAATCCCAAAGAGAGCAGAAGGAAAGAAATAACAAAGGTTAGAAAGAATTAAATTAATTTGAGAAAAAAAAACTGGAAAGAATTAACAAAACCAAAAGCTTGTTCTATGAGAAGAACAATAAAATCGAGAAACCATTAAAAGAGATAAGATGCAAATAAATAAAATCAGAAATGAGAGAGGGGATATCACAACTGACCCCACAGAAAAAAAGTATCATGAGAGTAAACTTGGAAAAATTGTTTGCCAAAGGCACAGAGAATTTAGATGAAATAGATGAATTTCTAGCAACACACAAGCAATCCACACTGCCTAATAAGAAATATAAGAACTTAACAGACCAATCACAAGTAGTGAGGTTGAACTAGTTATCAAAAACCCCTGAACCAAAGAAAAGCCTAGGATCAGATGATTTCAAAGGTGAATTCTACCAGTCATTCCGTAAGAACTAATACCAATCCTACTCAAATTCTTCCAAACAATTGAGGAGAAGGGAATATTATCCAACTCATTCTATGATGCCAACATCAAACTAATAACAAAACCACATAAAGATGATACAAGAAAAGAAAACTGCAGAACAATTTCTCTAATGAACTTAGATGCAAAAATCCTTAAGAAAATACTTGCTAATCAAATCCAACAACACACCATTCAAATTGTGCACCATGATTAAGTGGGATTTATCCCAGGTATACAATTATGTTTCAACATAAGAAAATCAAACAAGGTAATGCAACACATTAAAAGATCAAAGGGGGAAAGTCACATATACATCTTTATCATTGCAGGAAAAGTAATCGGCAAAATACAGCACCTTTTTGGATGAAAACACTTCAAAATATAGGACTATATTATAACATCACAAAAGGCAGATGTGTAAAACCCATAGCCAACTTCATACTCAATGGTGAAAGACCTTTCCCTCTAAGATCTGGAACAAGAAGGATGCCCATGACACCACTCTCATTTAGTACTGCTTAAGCACTTAGGCAAGAAGAAAACATAAAATACATCCAAATTGGAAAGGAAGAAGTTTTCACTATTTTGCAGATTATATGATCCTATACATAAAAAGTCCCCACCCCCCAAGGGGGCCGGCTGTAGCCCAGTGGATAGGGCACTGGTTCACCACATGGGAGGCCCTGGGTTCAGTTCCCAGGGCCTCTCTGAGTGGGCAGACCACCTTGAGAGGGCAAGCCACCATGGGCAGGGCAGAACCACCATGGGCAAGGCAAAAAGCTGCAACGGGCAGGGCAAGTCACCCACAAAGAGAGGAGAGCCACCCATGAGTGGGCAAGCTGCCTGTGCAGTGAGCTGACTCAGCATGTTGCTGCAAACTGGGGGAGACAAAGCAGACACAGAAGAATGCAAATCTGAACACAGCAAGAACAAGCAGAAAGGGGGGGATATGTAACAAAAAAAAAACGGCCCCCCAAATCTACAAAGTTTCCAGAGCTGATAGATGAGTTCAGTAAAGTGGAAGTATATAAGATCAACACATTGAAATCAGTAGCATTTCTATACACTAATGCACAGAGGAGGAAATCAAGAAAAAAAAATCAATTTACACTAGCAATTAAAAGAATCAAATACCTTGGAATAAACTAAACTAAGGATGTAAAGGATTTGCACACAAAAAAACTGCATAGCACTGCTACAGGAAATCAAAGAAGACCAAAATAAATGGAAGAATATGCCATATTCATGGTTTGAAGACAAAATATCATTAAGATGTCTATTCTACCAAATTGACTTACAAATTCAATGCAATTACAATAAAAGTTCCAACAGCATTTTCTATGGCACTGGAAAAACCAATTTTCAAATTTATTGGAAGGGTAAGGGGCCATGAAGAGCCAAAAACATATTGAAAAGGAATCACAAAATTGAATGAATCAAACTGCCGGACTTTAAAGCATAACACACAGTGGTCAAAACTGCATGGTGTTGGCAAAAGTCTAGACATACTGAACAATGGAAGCAAATTGAAAGCTCAGACATAAACCCATGCATATTTGGCTACATGATTTCAACAAGGGCAGCAAGTCCACTCAGGTGAAACAGAATAATCTCTTCAAAAAATGGTTATTCAAGAACTGGATATCTATATCCAAAATAATGAAAGAGGATCACTATATCATGCCTCATACAAAATTAATTCAAGATGGATAAAAGACCTAAATTTAACAACCAAGATCATAATGTTCCTAGAAGATAATGTAGGGAAGTATCTATGAGATCTGGTAGTAGAAAGTGGTTAGATGCAAAAATTCTAAACTTTACATAAACTTTACATAAATTGCATAAACTTCACAAAGCTTGAGCAATGAAAGAAAATATAGATAAATGGGACTTCCTCAAAATTAATGTGTTTCAAAAAGAGTTTGTGAAGACAGTGAAATGTTATCAATAGGGAAGAGTGGAAAAGGGGGAAGGAGTGGGGTATATGGGAATCTCCTTTATGTGACTTTTCTGTAATCTAAAGCTTCTTTGAAGATTTCATGGAAAAAAATAAGACACTGGGGAAAATATGGAATAAACCGTCACAGTACATACAGGACAATAGACTTTACAGGGATGAAAGACACAGAGTCTAAAATATTTTTATATTTTTTCAATATTTTAAAAATTTCAAATATTTTATTTATTTTTAAAATTATGATTATTTCATTTTCTTATTAACTTTATTTTATTTTGTTAGCTTCATTTTGGAGAGGTTTTGGATCACCTAAGGGTCACAACTGTGGTATGGGAGGATCACTGGTGCAGGGTGTCAGTGATCAGGAGTTATGTTGGGAGGGGTGCACCTGGGGCATGCTTCTAAGGCATATGAATATGTTGAAGTGTTCATGAGGTGTTGTCTTGGTGGGTGGAGACTCAAACAATAACCAAAAGAATATTGAATTCCCATCCTGGGGAGTACTGCTACATTCTCTAAAGGACAACAAATGCCCCCTAGTACAAAGGCAGTGCCTAGTGAAGGAAGACAGACCATTACTCCAAGCCCTTGATATTGATGATTGTACTTATGAACCTTTCTTTGTGAAACTGAAACTTAGCCTACTATTATATATTGCCTAAGAGTTACCTCCTGAAAACCTCCCTGTTGCTCAAAGGTGACCTCTCTCGAAGCCAAACTCCACATATAAATGCACCACCTTCCCTCCAGCATGGGGCATGACTCCTGGGGATGAGCCTCCTTGGCACTGAGGGATTATTACCAAGTTCCAACCATCTCTGCATTTTGAAAAAGACCTTGACCTAATGGGGGAAAAGTTAAATACAAAAGAGTTGTTATGGCTAAGAGACTTCAAAGCATGTCAAGAGGTCATTCCAGAGGTTATGCTTATGCACATCTTAGGTGGATCACACTAGCTATCACAGTAAACAAAGCCTCAGACAAGGGTGCTCCTGAGGGCTCTAGAGGCATCTGGACATTATAGGCAAGTCACACAACTTGAGGAAATCAGCACCCCATCAGGGGTCCTTAATATATGATAACCTATACTCCCATGTAATGGTGTTAACACTCATTTATATTTTCCATCCCCCAAACCAAAGAGTATCTACAACTGCAAGTAAAATATTTCCTTCCATATGACCATAAGATCGAAGCTCCCTCTAATTTTTCAGCCAAGCAGTTACCATCTGAAAATCCTCAAGTTGAGGAATGAACAACATAAGGGGTAATGCAAACATGGACCGAAGTAGGCTTATTATTATTGTAGTAACAGAAGAACTTTTCACATTGATATAAAGATAGTGGTTACCACAGGTTCTGAGGGGAGGGAGAGGGAAGAATAGAAGTAACATGGGGGCATATTTGGGACATAAGAATTGTCTTGCATGACATTGCAATGGTGGATACAGGCCATTATACATTTTGTCAAAACCTTTAAAATTGAGCAGTGCAAAGTGTAAACTATAATGTAAACTCTAATCCATGGTTAGTAGCAATGCTTCAATATGTGTTCATCAGTTGTAACAAATGTACCACATTAATGAAAGATGTTGTTAATGTGGGAAAGTGTAAGAGGGGAAGGAGGTGGGGTATAGGGGAATCCCGCTATAATTTTATGTAACATTTATATAATTTAAAGCTTCTTTAAAAATAAAAATTTAAAAATATAAATTTAGTATACAAGAAAAGACAGCACAATAATTCAAGGATTGGTAAGCTTTATCTGCAAAGCACCAGATTGTAAATTTTTAAGCACTGCAGGCTAAATAGTATCTGGCATTGGTGCAACTTTGTCTATATAATGGAAAGCCAGAGACAATAAGCAAATTAATCATTGTGGATGTGCTTTGATCAAGCTTTATTTTTTTAAAAAGAATTTTGATTTGACTTATTGGCCATAATTTGATGAAATGGTATCTTAGATTGGTCAAAATCATGGCACAGTAAGTAATAGTGATTCCAAAAATAGATGAGGATAATCTGAAGTTTGTAATCTGAGCAGAGGGGTAGGGAAAAATAAGTGGAACATAGGGCATCTTTAGGGCATTTGAATTGTTCTGCATGATTTTGCTATGACAGATACACGCTACTATACATTTTGACAAAATGTATAAAACGTATAGTGCAAAGTGTAAACCATAATACAAACTATAAACCATGGTTTGTAGCAGTTTTTCAATATTTTTCCATCAATGATGTAAGATGTTATTAATAGGGGAAAATGTGAGAGGAGGAGGTGGCATGGTATAGGGGAATCCCCTATATTTTAATATAACTTTTCTGTAATGCAAAACATCTTTAAAAATAATTTTAAAAAGCAATTCATCCAAAAGACAAAGTCAGTGATATCTTTTTACAGTGACAAGACACTTTACATATTGAACAAACAAAGAGGAAAATGAGCAAATGGAATAAACAAATATATAACAATTGATAATATACCTCACACCAAAAAGTGTTTGGTATTTTTTAAGTGAAGCATTTGAGTTATTTTTAAAATGATACTAAATGAAAAAGTTTTTAAATCAGGTAAACCTGATTTTGAATATCAGATGCACCATAAATAAAGTGATAAACTTTTATAGGAAGTGGAAGATTCTGAGTCTTAAACCTTTCACTATATAATAAGCATTGTGGCATCCATCCTTCTCAGATATTTAACTGACTTAATCATTAAAAATAAGAAGCTCAGAATATCTCCATCCTGATAGAAAAGAATTAGTTATAACAGTTGATGTGATGCAGCCCATATTTCTTTTTACTCTCAATCCTTCCTTCTTTCTGCATCTCAGACCCTATTTAATAGCCCTATTTCCATTCTTAAGATTCCCTCTTAGCAATAGTAGCCTGAGTACTCTCTATGCCCAAAATGAATAAAGGAAATCTGTGGTCCAATTAGAAAGAAGAATCCATTCCAAATGTTTGCAGAAAGTGATGCAATTTTAGAAATACATTTAACCACAAAAGGCCAAAAGCACAACAGGGAAGACAAAGATGTGAAAGAAAGGTGGCAATAAATATAAAAAGTGATATAATAACTCCAAGTAAGCAAAACGGTGTAAGTTTGAAAAACAACAGAAGGAATATCATATGAAATACTGAGAGAAATTCACACGTGCCCCAAACACATCTATACAGACATAAAAGAACTAAATGGCAAGGAGCAAATTTAGGAGAAAAACATGCAGTTTTTGATTGAAAGTATATTTAATAAAATAGTAAGAAGAAAAGCAGGCCCTATTATACAAAAGCAAGTACTTTCACAAAGAATTTGCAGTGGGGAAAGTAAGTGGCCAATAAACAATATATATAACTTCACCTATAAAGGAATAATTGCCAAATAAAAGTTGCTATATATCCCATTCTGCTCATTAAATAGAAAAACCTTACTTTATGTGAATATCCAATATGAGAGTATATATCTCATGATATGCTGTTGTAAGGACACATCTTCCAATTGGACAGGATATTTCTTATCAGTACAGAAAAATGCTTAAATATACCTCATCTTTATTTTTAGAGAAGTTGTGAGTTTACAAAACAATCAAGCATACCATACAGAATTCCCATGTATTTCCTGTTATGTTTAGGTTAATTTATCAACTCAGCCAGGTGATGGTGTCCAGTTTTTTGGTCAAGCAAGCACTGGGCTTATATTTATACAAGGACATTTCATGGGCTTTAATTAGCATAAGTTGACTGAATAGATTGCTGGTTATATCTACAATCAACTAAGCAGTTTGCCATCAGCAATGAGTGACATCTCATCCATTTAGTTGATTGCCTTAAAAGAGGAAGTGATTTCAGCATTCAGAGAGAGAATTTTGATCTCTACTTCAGGCAGTCAGCATCTCCTGGGAACTCATCAAGGACCTTCACTGGAGTCCCTGCTTTGCAGCATGCCCAGAATTTGGACTTGTGCATCTCCAGGGTAGTGTGAGATAATTTTATAAAATCTCATATTATTTACAGATATCTCCTGTCATTTCTGTTTCCCTACAGAATCCAGACTAATACATTGCCCCACCACCAATACCTTACATTGTTGTGACATATCTGTTACAAATAATGAAAGAACATTATCAAAATACTATTGTAATCTAGAGTCATTAGCTTATATTTGGTGTATTTTTCCCACAGACCATCTTATTATTAACACCATGTACTCATATTGTATATTTGTTGTAGTCCCTGCGAGTTCCATCACTCACAATGGTATTCACTGTGTCATACACTCTCCTGCCTTGGACAATCCATCCAAATTATACACTCATTGGCTCTCAAAATCATTGCAGAGTTAAGCTGTCCTCACCTCAGCTCATTGTATAACATTGTCATTACTCCAAAAGGAATAGTCTATGTTCATCCACTGTCTTCTTAATATAATTTATCTCTCCAGTCATATTTTCCTTCAACTCTTTGAATTGATTTAGGAGAGTTGTGTGAACATCATTGATAAGTTGTCTTAAATCCTGCATCTCTTCAGGATTCTTGGTTTGTTCCGTTAGCTGGACCATATCTTCCTGTTTCTTAGTATGGTTTGTAATTTTTTGCTGATTAGGCATCTGATTATTTTGGTGATTTTGCTCCATTGCAATTTCTCTTTCTTGCCTAGTGGTTTGTTTCAAGGCTCTTTGATTTTTGGTTCAATTTTTTTTCTAAAACATCATGATTGCCCTGTTTAATTCTTCAAAACAGAGCCAGGGACCGATAAAAGGAGCACATATCTGATCCTTGGTGGCCTGAGAATAGGGACAAGAGAAAAGCCTGCGCTTTCCCACCTGACCAGCAGATGGCAGACTTTGGCAAACCTAAACATTGAAGACAATCTTTCAAGTCCATTCTCTGGATTTTCTGATCCCGGGATTCAAAGTTGGGCCTTGTTGTTTAAGTTTATAGAAAATAAACCAGACTCAGTCTTCCACCATACACTCATTCTTCCCTATGAGGAATACACCAGGCCACTCTCAGTTTTTCATGGTCAGTTGTGCACTTCACTGGAGTTGTTTGCTTCAAGTGAAAGTGATGGGTGAGTAATTAATGGTTTTCCTTTTAGACTCTTCATCTTTTACTCCAACCCCACCTGCAAAATGCATGTGGCACTCTCCTGGTATGCAGATCATCAAAGCAGCTCCCACAGAAGTTTCCTTTCTCCTCAGTTCTGTAAGAATGCTGCATACTGGTTGCCCTCCAATGCAATTTTCCTGGAGCTCTCTAATATACCTCATCTTAAATGTTAAAATGAGATGCTCTCGCTTCACTATACATTCTGCCAAAGCTAAAACCATATTTCTGATAGGAGGAGGAAGATGGCATCGACGGTTTAGGTTTGCACTCACCGGCTCTCAGGTAGGGGGTGGCCAATTGGGAGCAAGAGCAGAGGAGCGTGGTCTTTGTGGGGAGCTTGGGGCACAGGAATATCAGCTCCATCGGTCTGGAGGTGGCTGGAGTGTGAGTTGAGCCATGCAGCATAAAATCGTTGGTTCTCTGTGCCCTGG
>PVKH010006694.1:0-20841 GCA_004027955.1 Chaetophractus vellerosus | reverse complement strand
TGAATCCAATATAATCTAATATGCCCAGAGGAACAGACCACTTTACAAACATAATCCAATATCTATTTTTGGAATTCATAAATAATTCCAAAAATAGGCATCCCTGATTTATAAATAACCAAACTGATGAACAAATGTCTGTCTAGCTCTAGCACCTGTTCAGCAGTGAAATAATTGCTTCTCAAAGAGTAACAAGAGACCTTCAGAAATAGGGCAATTATCTGCCTCAGATACATAATATATAACCTTCCTCTCTAAACTCATGAATCAAAGGTTGCAGCTTGCCCCGTGATGAGGTACAAATACTATCAAGTCACCCCTCCCTCCAGCTCAATTTGGCAGCTGCCAAGATGTTAGCACATAGATATTATGCCTGTGTCCAAAGCTATCATCACAAGTGCGTTGTTTAATAAAATGTTATACGTTTCCATAAGCAGAGCATAAAAGCCTAGTTAATTCGTTCTGTGGCTATGGATTTCAGCATTTCAGATAGCCTGGCAATTGAAAATAGATGTTCTAAATTTCAAAGGGCTTCATTATGTCTGTGAAGCCATTTAAAGTATATGAAAAACTGGGGAATATATGCATATGAGAATTTGTCTAGAGAGTGTGTCCACAGCTTTCATGAGATATCCAGAGACATTCGTGACTCAAAAACTCAAGAACTACTAATTTAGAATATTGTTTATAAGGGAAATGGCTTTTCAGATCCAAAAAAACAACTTACAAACAAACTTTTGGAAGCCAGCCTGTTGGTATGTTGAGGACTATAAATATATCTTGTAATGATGAATCACATTGAAATGTGATTTAATGAAATTTTTGGTAAATGTTACTTGCTTTGATTTTACTCTCAGTCCAAACTGGTCTTGAATTTTTCTTATACATCTTACCCATTAACCTTATGACCTGAAATTATCCAAGGTTCTAAGGGGTTCCCGTATTAGGTATATCCATGAAATAGTTTATCTAGGCCTTAATTTTTCTTATTTTTCATCTGAAATATATCTAGGTCTCTTAAGGTCAGAGGAAAGAGAGAGTGAGAGACAACGATCCTGTGGTTGAACGTGAAAATAGATGTTTGGGGTTAAGGGAACCCTTTTGGAGGGTGACACTGTTGATCTTTAGGGACTTGCAATAATTCTGCCTAAACTCAGTCCTGACCCAAGCCTTTTTAAGGTTCAAAAACTGAGAGCTAATTTTGTGTGTTTTTGTTGAATTTTCACATGGTTCCACAGTGCCTGCTTCCAGCTGGAACTTGACATGGAAATACTTATACTGAAATAACATTGGGAAGGGAGCCCCTGTGAGGTTTCTGATCAAGCAAAAACCAAGAAAAACTGAAAATCCCAGGAGAACGCTGCATTTTTTAATTTTCTTCTTAAGAAAGTTTCTGTTCTGGTAAGAATCTGTATATGAGACATTTTGTAAGACATATCAGTCTTAGATCTTTTCAGAAATCCAGACTTTAAAAAGACTTATAATAAGTTGACTTTATCTGCCAGTAAATTATTTAAGGAATCATCCTCTCCAACAGTTTTAGTACTACTGGGAGTTGCTATTTTTTTTACTTAATTTTTATCTCAGTTTCTGACATACTAATCAGGTGAACTTTTTAGAAGTTGTACTCTTAGTTTTTGGTCAGATTGTGTTTCTACCTTCTCTCAAAAAGCAAATTATGAACTTATTTTTACATAATGTCCACTAAAATCACTAAGAAGCATCATACAGAAAAATTTAAAAAAAATAGACATTTGATTTTACATGACCCAGATTAGACTACTTTGTCTTGCTTATCCATGTGTTTGTGCACCATGGCTGGTAATCTATCAAAAGTATATCTGGATTGGTGAGATGGGTGAATCTTTCTGCAAGTGTAAGAGTACTGAGTTTTAATAGGAGTGAAAGAAGCAAAGAAAAAGAATCTGGGCATGGGGCAGCTGAGCTCTTTGCTTCTGCACTTACCTGGCCAGGGTGTTGGGTCCCTTCATCTACTTCTGCATGGACCCTGGTAACGTGAGCAATTACAGGAATGACCATTTCCCAGCCCTCAAGTCTACCACAAGTTGGAATCAGTTTTGTTTGGTTAAAGGAGGTGGGAGCATGTCTTTATTGTGCATTTTGCCTGTGTGTCATGCTGTGCTGTTCATCAAATACAAAACCAACTGACCATATTTTCACATCTTGTAGCAAAATTGTACTTTGAAAATATGGTGGTCTTAAGAGAGGAAATAGGGACAGGGAAGTGGATGTGGCTCAAGCAGATGGGCGCCTGCCTACCACATAGGTGGTCCCGGGTTTGGTTCCTGGTGCTTCTTAAAGAAAATGAGCAAGACAGAGAGCTGATGCAACGGGCTGGCACAGCGAGCTGACACAACAAGATGATGCAACGAGAGACACACGAGCAGGGAGCAGATGTGGGTCAAGCAATTGGGCACCTTCCTCCCACATAGGAGGTCCTGGGTTTGGTTCCCAGTGCCTACTAAAAAGAAGCTGAGGAGACACAGAGAGCAGACAGAGTGCAAACAATGAGCAGGAGGGGAGAAATAAATTAATTAATTTAAAAAGAAATAGGGAGAGAAGGTCACTCCCAGGATTTCTGACAAAAAGAACTCCCAAATTGTAGCTACGGTGGTAAATGCTTTTTTTTCACTCTTGTTTTCCTAACAGATACTAACTTTACCAAAATAACTTTATGGGTAATCTCAGGTAAACAAATAGAATACTCTTTCTTGATATTCTGTAGTTGAACTATTATATTATGAGTTCCTTGTGGACAAACACTGTTGCCATTCATTTGCATGTTACCTTTTTTTTTGATTCCTCAGGGCCTGGCATGGTGACTGGCACATAGGAGAAACTCCATAAATATTTATTTCATTTGCTCAATTTGGGCCAAGGGAGTAAGAATTCTAGGGCTTGGGTTCGAATTTCAAGTATGAACAGCTTTGGGCAACACTGTTAAAAGGGAAAAATGTCTTCCAGAATCTGCTTTTCCTCTCCCTGTATACATCACAGGTGCCAGTGTAATTTTGCTGTGTTCAGTTGAAATGATTAGTCTCCAGTGCCATATTCTCGGGACAGTTTCTCTTGATTAAACTATTTCTTGGTAAAATAAGGTTAGGTGATGGTGATACGAAGTGGGAGACCTCCAAATACCTTATTTGCTTTGAACCCCTAGGAATGATTCTTGTGCTAATGGGAAAGATATTTTAGGGTGGAGCACCCTCGCAAAACTTCTAGGATGACAAATCTCATCTAGGAAGAAACAGCCCTGTTTTAAGTCTCAGTGTTAAGGACTGGAGAGGAAGCAACATAATATCCCCCTGAGACAGCACAGACTTTCTCTTGATTTTGCAGATGGGAAAACTGAAAAAGCAGACCATAAGTGACTGCTCAATTTGACATTATGAGGGAGGGATAGAGTTGGAAACAAAAACAAGGGACTGCCCTAGTTCCCTACAGCATTAAGCCTTTATTTATCCAAAGATGTATAAATTAACTTGATTTACAACTCTTTCTTTTAGAAAATAGTAATTACATTTCCCCAACCCATGATTAATATATGTAATGCAAATATAAAGCCCTCCTCATAGGATTCCGGCATATTCCGTTTTCTGGGTTAGTATGTAGCATGCTCATAAAGTTCAATAAATCCTTGAATTGCTATCGTGGAATAATTCAGTATAGTGACATTTTCTCTTTGAAGGAAATCATATTTACTGTGAATTAAATTTGGATGAAATGTTTGTCCTTCTCATGCCTATTTCTGCCAGATGTTAAAGATTAGGTAATAAAATTTTATTTGAGGCTTTAATATAAGATTTAGATGGATTATCCTCTTGATTGTCCTAAAGGAATGATTTCAAGGGTATATTTTTGCTACAAACTGTAATTTTTGTTAAATTCTTTTAGGACAATTTTAGTGTCCTAGCACTTACCTCAAATGCACAGAGTAGAACAAAAAACTAAATTATTTTAAAGCCTTCAACTTTTGCATTTCTTATTTTTATTTTTTTATTATTGTTTTTGAAGAAGCTTTAGATTACATAAATGTTACATCAAAAATATAGGGGATTCCCATATACCTCCCTCTCTCCCCCTCCTATACTTTTGCCCATTAACAACATCTTTCATTAGTGTGGTACATTTGTTATAATTGTTGAACACATATTGAAGCATTGCTGCTAAACATGGTCTATAGTTTATATTATGGTTTACACTGTTTTATAGATTTTTGACAAAATATATACCTGTATCTGTCATTGCAATGTCATGCAGGACAATTCCAATGTCTCTGAAAGGCATCATGTTACAACTATTCTTCCTTCTCAGAACTCCTGGTGACTACTGCCTTTATGTCAATGGTACAAGTTCTTCCATTACTAGAATAATAATAAGTGTACTTTATTCCATAGTTGCATTCCCCCCTTATGTTTTTTCATTCTGCAATCTTGAGAATTTTGGGATGGTGATGCACACTCTGCTTCTGAATCAGATCCCATGGGGCAGATGGGAAGAACTGTCTTGTCTGCAGTTTTGTATTCTCTCAGATTTTTGGGATGGGCGTTGTCCATCATCATCCTTTTGTTAGTTGTCCTGCATAAGTCCCATGAATTGGAGTGTAGGTGTTGGCTGCAATCTGCTGAGATTTAAGGCTCAACTGGCATATGAACAGCCAGAAGATTTAAGTCTCTGGTACACATATTTAATGGGTAGAGTGCTAACTATAGTTTGAAATAAAAGGGGCACAAGAACCATGTGTAGGAAAATTATAAATGAGTTCAATTCCTTCACATTGGGGGCAGATAGGTTATTACATATTCCAAGGTAAGGCTCACTGACAGGGTGCTGAATTCCTGGGGTTGTCTGCCCTCCCTATAGTGTTCAGATGTCTGTAAAGCCTTCTGGAGCCCCCTGCTTGAGGCACTGTTTACTGCAGCAGCCAGTGAAATCATCCTAAGATGTGAAAAAGTGTAACCTCTGGAATGATCTCCCAACTCACTTTGAAATTTCTTAGCCATAAAAACTCATTTGTATTTAATATTTCCCACTTTTTTGTCAGGGTCTATTTCCAAATGCATCACTAGTTGGCACTTGGCAATAGTCCTTCAGTGCCAGGGAGGCTCATCCCTGGGAGACATATCTCATACCTGAAGGTAGTGAGTTTATATGCTGAGTTTGTAAAGCCTTCAATTTTGGGAGAGAAGAAGCCTTCTTCGTAAATAGACTGTCTTATTAATTAGGTTTTATCAAATTAATTTTAAAAATTTATTTAACAGTAATAGTTTAATATTTTCTCCATATCTAGGACAGAAGTGTTATGATCATATTTTGAGTGTGTGAAATAAAAACACAAAGTAGAATTCCCCTACTCCATCCCCCATGGCAGTGGAAATTGTTATGGAAGGTATATTGAATATTTTATGCAAGAAGAATATGATATTGAAAACTGCATTACTAAGAGAAACATCTGAGTCACCTTTAACAACTGTTATTCATGACTCTTATTTGCATACTCAGGTCATAGCAAGTTAGTAGTTTTGGCCACTTAATGATAGGAAATAGAGAACAAAAAGTGACTTTCTCCAGATGTGTTGTCAGGTGGCAATTCAAAGTGAGGTCCCTGACAGTTCACTTAACCACATTACCCAAGTAATAATAGCACATATTAGAACATATGATTGCTAAGACAAATCCTCAAGTACTTACGAGATAAACCTGGACCCAAAGAAGAATTCAACACTGAGGTTGG
This sequence comes from Chaetophractus vellerosus, assembly GCA_004027955.1. Classification (NCBI taxonomy): domain Eukaryota; kingdom Metazoa; phylum Chordata; class Mammalia; order Cingulata; family Chlamyphoridae; genus Chaetophractus; species Chaetophractus vellerosus. The sequence continues at coordinate 15,086 of PVKH010006694.1, read as the reverse complement.
CAACTTTATGCCCCAAAGCAATGGTCGATACTTTTGTTTCACCCAGTATTCAGAAGTGCCAAATTATACTTCTGTTGTGCGTGGGACCTCTGGGAAATTAGGACATTCACCTCTCTTTTTTTTTAGGAGGTACTTTTGATTGAACCTGGGACCTCGTACATGTCCCGTGCTCAGGTGCTCAACCACTGAGCTAATACACGCTCTGCCATTCCTTTCTTTTTAACCTTAGCCTTTAGTTAGGAATGACTTGCTTTCCGTATCCCACTGGACTCTGTTAATGAACCACATATGTTCCAGAGTAAATATAATTTCAAAAGCAGGCAGAAGAAACCTGCTGGTGAATATCCTCTTAATTAACTCATCATATGATTCTTTTTATATGCCACAAATTAGGGCCCAGTTTCTTATTGACAATGCCAGTTTGTGGTTCTCAGTATTTATTTGTTTATTTGAACTTTATGGTTTCTGGGCTAAGATGCTAGGGGAATACAGAACATGAGGGAGAATATTTATCCAGAAAATTTCTATAATCATAAATCTTTCTTGTAAGCTATCTAACAACTGTTGTTTTACTTTCTAAAATACTTTAAAAAATAATTATGATATGACATCCATTGTCAGCAAAATAGACATGAGGCACTACTTCTTTTAACTCTGGAAAATTATGGAGCCTATTTTGGACATTAAAAAAAGTGTTTTTTATTGAATTCTGGTGTGTTTATTATTTAGAGAATGAACATGAAAAAACAGTCATCTATACATTTACTTTGATATATCAACTTGAAAGGCTTCCTGTATTTTATAAACAAATAATCTGTATGGCAATGTATTTCAATAATCCTGGCTCTGGAATATTTATTAAGGCCGAAAACCTTTCTATTTAAATCCTTTGTTGGACACAAAATCTTGTTTATTCTTACATAGGAGGAGCAGTAGGAAGAGAGGGCCTTATAGCAAAGTACTTATTTAACTTTTTAACCTGGAGGAGGTATGAATGAACAAGCAACTTGGTTAGTTTCTAGGTGTTCAGATAATTAAAAGTTTATTGTGCAAGAAATGAGTGCCATTTATCATACAGCATACAGAAAGCCTCTATTTTTTCATCTAACGGTCAGGGCAAAAAAGACAAATAGCTGCTGCAGCAACTGCTATGTCATCTGAATCACAATCTGTCCCCTGAATCATATTGGATTCCTGCCCCTTAGTATTTGCAGGTTTGTGCATATGTGTGTGTGTAGGGGGGGAGGTTAAATTTCTTCTTACTTCCCAAGATCTGTTAATTATTTTTTCTTGGCCTTTCAGTGGCCCTTTCACTGGATTTTACCCTTAGTCTGCATACATTTTTAGGTATCCCGTTTTCCTAAAAACATATATCTAATCTAAAATAAAATTTTTAATGATTCTAGTAGATTTTCTGCTTATTGTTAAATTATCAAAAATATGTCACTGGAGAATATTGGCAGTCAACTTTAGTGAAAATACAAGCATGTCATTAATTCTCTAAGGATGCACTATCAAAGGGAAAGTTGAAAGTAACCATTTACAGCAATAGCAAATTAAGAGAAAGACAATAAAAATAGAAAGCTTTTAATTATTCAGATAACAATAATTATTATAATAATTCTTGTTGCCTAAATCCTTGTAACTATAAACCTACCTGCCCATTGCAATGATTTGATCATTTGAGCATGCTCACTGGCTTTTAATATACACTATGTAAATATGAGAAAAGTCCCTTGATATGATTTATTTAAACTGCATTATTTTTTTTTGAAATAAGATTACTCTAGGATCATTGTGATTATATGTTGCATTTATTAAGTAGAACAAACTGAAGGAAGGGAAAACCAGTCAAGTTTCAAAGATTCAGAACATTCAAGAGGAATTAGAATAGAATGGTTCATTTATGCTCTTTAACCTAAACAAGGGCATCTAAATGGAATGCAGGTTCAAAGAGACTTGGAACAAAGTAAGCATGACCGAATAACTCAGGATTTGGGAAATGGACAAATGCTAGAATATTGGGAGGCTGTAAGGAGATTCATCCTAGGAGTGAAGGTGAGACTTCTGCAGAGAATTGACAGTTCTGCTATGTTTGTCCTGAGAAACTAAAGCCAGGAAATTACAACTTGGGGTGCTAGGCTTGAGAAAGTAATGGACAAACAAACTTTTTCTCTCTAGGACAGAAATAGTTTGTCCAAAACTAAACAGTACGGAATAGTTTGGAGCTCTTTGTGGGTAGGGATGCTAATAGTGATAGCAAATATTTATGTTATTTAATATGAGCAGAGTGGTTATACATGACTGACATGTCAATTCATTTAATACTCACAACAACAATGTAAAGATTGTATGTTTTTTATTTTTTATTTCTAAAGAAGCTTTAGATTACATAAATGTTACATAAAAAATATAGGGGATTCCCATATACCCCACCCCTCCCCCTCCCACACTTCCCCATTAACAACATCTTTCATTAGTGTGGTACATTTGTTAAAAATGATGAACACCTATTGAAGCATTGCTACTAACCATGGTCTATAGTTTACTTTATAGCGTACACTTTGAACCACACAATTTTATAGGTTTTGACAAAATGTATTATGGTCTGTATCCGTCATTGCAATATCATGCAGGACAATTCCAATGTCCCCCAAATGCCCCATGTTACACCTATTCTTCCTTCTCCCTCCACTCAGAATCTCTGGTGGCCACTGCCTTTATATCAATGATGCAAGTTCTTCCATTACTAGAATAATCATAAGTCTACTTAAGTCCATAGTTGCATTCCCCCTTTATATTTGCTCATTCTTCAAACATGAGGATTTTGGGATGGCAATGCCCACTCTGTTTCTGATTGAGAGGGGACGTACATCCCATAGGGCAGATGGATGGAACTGTCCTGCTTGCAGGTTTGGATATTCTCTGTTTTTTCGGATAGGTATTATACATCATCATCCTTTGGTTAGTTGTCCTGGGTGAGTTCAATGAACTGGAGAGTAAGTGTTGCTGCTCTGATAAGATTGAGGGCTCAACTGGCATATGAACAGACTGAAGATTAAAGTCTCTGGGACATATATTTAATTAGCATAGTGCTAATTATAGGTTCAAATAAAAGGGGCAGAAGAACCTTGGGTAGGAAAATTATAAATGAGTCTAACTCTTTTACATTGGGGAGCATATATTCCAAAGTAAGGCCCACTGACAAGGTGTCAAATTCCTGAGATTGTCTGCCCTGCCTAAAGTGTCCAGATGTCTCTAGAGACCTCAGGAGCTCTGTCATAGGCAGTGTTTACTGTGGCAGTCAATGAGATCCTGCTGAGGCATGCATAAGTGTAACCTCTAGAATAACCTCCCAACTCACTTTGAAATCTCTTAACTATAAAAACTCATTTATATTTAATATTTTCCCCTTTTGGTCAAAGTCTTTTCCTAATGCATTGCTAGTTGGTGCTTGGTAATGCTCCCTTGGTGCCAGGGAGGCTCATCCCTTGGAGTCATGTCCCATGCTGGGGGCAAGGTAGTGCATTTATATGCTGAGTTTGGCTTAGAGAGAGGCCACATTTAAGCAACAAGGTAGCTTTCAGAAGGTAACTCTTAGGTAATATATAATACTAGGCTAAGTTTCAATTTCACAAGAACAAGGTTCATAAGTACAATTATCAATATCAAGGGCCTGGCGTAATGGTCGGTCCTCCTTCATTAGGCACTGCCCATGAACTCTCGGGATTCTTGCCACTCTATAAGAGAATGTAGCAACACTTCCCAGGATGTGAATTCAACATTCTTTTGGTTATTGTGTGGGTCTCCATCCACCGAGACAATGCCCCATGACCACTTGAACATATTCATATGTAATAGAGGTGTGCCCCAAGTGTACCCCTCCTAACACATCCCCCATCACTGACACCCCACACCAGTGATCCTCCCCTGCCACAGTTATGACCCTTCTGCAATCCAAAATTTCCTCAAAAACAAAGTAAAAAAATAAAATAAATAATAATAAATAACAAATAAAATAAAACATTAAAAATTTTTTTTCAACATGTCTTTCAACACCACAAGATCTGTTTTCTTTTATATACAGTGACAATTTCTTCTGTATGTTCTCCCAGTGTCTTATTTTTTTTCTTTATCTTCAAAGAAGCTTTAGGTTACAGAAAAGTAATATAGAAAATATAGGGGATTCCCATATACCTAACCCCCTCCTCCTCTCCCACTCTCCCCTATTAATAACATTTTAGATAGTTAGGGTACATTTGTTACAATTGATGTACAGATATTGAAACATTTCTACTAACCATGGTCAATGGTTTACATTATGGAATACATTTTGCACTGTACACTTTTATAGGTTTTGACAAAATTTAAAATGATCTATATCCAACATTGCAGGATATTGCAAATCAATCCCAATGCCCTAAAAATGTCCTATGTTCCATCTATTCTATTCTTCTCCACCTCTTTTTGGAATCTTTAGTAACCACAAAGTTCAATTTTTGAAGATAAAGTTCATAGTTACATGGAATAATATTGAGCAGTTGATGTATTGGTCTGTTTTCTTTTATTAGGCTCTGCCTATGTTCTCAAGAGATTCTTGTCCCTCTAATTGAGAACATAGCAGGACTCCCAGGATGGGAGTGTAATATTGTTTTTATTGTGTGGGTCTCCACCCACTGAGATAACACCTATGACAAGATGAACACTTTCATATTCTATAGAGGGATGGCCCAGGTGCACAATGTCCTGCATATACCCCCACCATTGACACCCTGCACCAGTAACCCCACTCTACTATATTTGACAAAAGAATATTCCCACCATTGTAGTTTTAAGCACAAACCTACAAATCCCCAGAGTTTACCTGTTACTTTCTCCCACCCTCCCCCAAGTTCCATGGATAGTCCAACCCAAACCCCCCACCCTACTCCTCCTCACATTTCAGCACTGTCTAACCCAATCACATCACTGCACCACTCTCCCCCCATCCATTGCCCAAACACTCCCTTCCATCATATCATAGATTTTGCCTATTGAACATCAGTTCATCACTTTCTACTCCCTTTCTGTCTCCTGTTAACCTATCTTCCATATTCTAGTTCTGTGAGTCTGCTCAATATGCTTAAGTCATATCAAGGAGGTCATGTAATATTTGTCCTTCAGTGACTGGCTTACTTCACTCAACAGAAAATCTTCAAAGTTCATCCATGTTGTCCTGTGTGTTAATACTGCATTCCTACTTACAGCTGAGTAATATTCCATTTTATGCATATACCACAATTTGTTCATCCATTTTTCTGCTGATGGACACTTGGGTTGTTTCCAACTTTTGGCAATAGTGAATAATGTCGCTATGAACATTGGTGTGCAGATGTCTGTTCATGTCCCTGTTTTCAGTTCTTCTGGGTATATACCCAGCAGTGGGATTGCTAGATCATATGGCAGTTCTATAGTTAGCTTCCTGAGGAACTGCTAAACCATCCTCCACAATGGCTTCACTATTCTACATTCCTATCAGCAGTGGATGAGTGTTTTCTTTCCTCCACATCCTCTCCAACACTTGTAGTTCTCTGTTTTTTTAATAGCCACCAAATAGGTGTAAGATGGTATCTCACTGTAGTTTTGATTTGCATTTTCTTAATAGTTAGTGATGTTGGGTATCTTTTTGTGTGCTTTTAAGCCATTTGTATTTCTTCTTTGGAGAAGTGTCTATTGAAATCTCTTGCCCATTTTTAAAATGTTTTTTTTTATTTTTGAGATGTAGGATTTCTTTATATATGCTGGATATTAGGCCCTTATTGGATATTTCATCACCAAATATTTTCTCCCATTGTGTAGGCTGCCTTTTCACTTTCTTGAAGCACAAAAATTTTTAATGTTGAAGAGGTCCCATTTATTTGTTTGGACATCCTTGATTGGTTTTTCCATATTCTGTATCTCCTTCTGTATTTTAGTTTGTTCTTTAGACTGGGTGGGCCATGTCTTCCTGTTTCTTAGTATGGTTTGTAAATTTTTGTTGGTGTCTAGGCACCTGTTTATCTTAATGAGCTTATTCATATTGTTAGCCTCTCTTTCTACCCTAAGGTTTTATTTTGCTTTGTTTTGTGTTAAGGTTCCCTTTTGACACTTGGTTCCACTCATTCTACATCCTTGTAGTCATCTGTGTTCCCTTGAAAAAAATTTAAGATCATAGAAAAGGTAAAAGAAAAGATGAGCATAATAATAATAAAAATAAATATAACAATAAAATGATAGAAAAGGAACCATAAAAAGCCAGGAAAACAAATAATGAAAGAAAAATCATAAAAAATACAAAGGAATAAGAATTTTAAAAGGTGGAACAAAAAAATGAAAGAAGAAAAAAATAGAACAAAATAAAAAGTAGGAAGATGAGAAGAGAAAAAGAAGAAAAAGAAAGAAAAAGTCCAAACAAGAAATGGTGGGATGAAAAAAAGCAATGGAAGAGGGGAAAATGAGAGAAAGAAAAGAAATAAAGAAACTAAAGAGAAAAAATAAGGGAAAGAAAAAAGGAAACAAAGAAAGAGAAAAAACAATAAACGAAAACAAAACAACCCAGGAAAAACAGGCTTCCCTCTTAGGCCCCTAGGAACCATCTCAGGTGCTCATCAATCAATCACCCTGCAGCCTGCCCTCCACAGGTAAGTACCTGGTTTTAGCAGATAAAATAAATAATAAAAAACTAAAATTAAAAGTAACAGATCAAAAAAATCTAAATCAATAAAAATCCCAGTATAAGTTCCCTGTTATAGGATACTGCCTGAGTACCTGACAACCTGGTGGATCACTCTCTGGATCCCTTCTCTTAGGAGGTACCAGAAATTGAACCAGGGACCTAGTATATGTGACCTACAGTGAGCTACACACACTCCACAGATTAGGTAGGCTTCTGAAAGCTTATTGGGCTCTCCTCACCCTCTTTCCCTCAGGTAAGTTCTGCTTCTAGCAGGTTGGCTGCTATCTCTCTGGGCTTCCTTCTCTCCCAGGCTGTTGGGTACCTGTCTCCACCCCTGGCCCCCCTCACTGACCTAGTTCCTCTCTCCCAGGGCAGCTGGGTGTGATAGCCGCCTGTTCTGATTCCCCCTCCCCTCTCCCTGGGGCTGCTTCAGTGCTGGCTGGGATCTTTTTTTTTGAACTCAAAGGGTGCTCACCTGGCCAAACTCACTGAAGAGAAACCACTCTCTACCCTCTGCCAGACCCCTCTGCCTCCCAGGGAGGAGGACCTTCTTTCCCCACTCAATTGGCTGTAGTGAGCCAGGGCTTTTACCAAGGCTAATTGCCTTGAGGGTGGGGCATATGTGCTATTCCCAGCCACAGAGCCTACTAACTGATGCTTTTCATTTTGCCTCTTTGTCTCTCTGTCCCTGTCCTTCCTGGATGATACACAGCACTTTCCTGGTCTGCAGATCCCCAGAGCAGCTCCCTCAGATGGCTTTTTGCCCTTCTTCTGTTGTTTTTGTGAAAGAGTTGAGTCCTGCCCACCTACTTCAACAACAAAGATGGTAAGATTTTAACACTCTCATTTCAGATGAGGAACAGAGACGTAAAATAACTTGACCAAGGTTACCCTGTTAGTAAATGGTAGAAATGGAAGCAGGGTCAAATCCTGGCATTCTGACTTTAAAGATGTGTGCATCACCACCACATGAACTTCCCAGCCTTGAGATGGGTCTGCAGTTAGACTGCAACTAGCTGTTACCAGTATGTTGACTAGCATGAATTAGTATGTAATCAACATGCAATGCTATTTTTATTATTTTTCTCTTTCACTTTTCATTTAAATTTTCTTCGGTGGAGGTAACCTTCCCTAACCCTGGATAGAAACTTTGCAAGCTGATATTTCTGTTCACTCTTAGATAATAGACAGTCCCAAAATAAGGACACAATAAAAACATAGTCTTGGTTTGGAATGTAGAATGTTTAGTTTGAGATAGAAATCAAAACCCAGAACTTCATTTATTTTCAGTTCTTCTTCCCTCCCTTAGCTCAGACCTGCCCCTGGCAGGAAGACTGCAGTGGGCAGAGGAGGATAGCAAGGTTGACTTCTCTATTTCTCCCTCTGCTTCCCCCAGAGCTGGCATATGGGGAGAAGAAGAGAATGAGGCAGGAAAGAAGTCACCTGAACTGTACTGCCCTAACCTGCATTTGTGCTCTGAGCCTGGTGGATGTTCATAGCTGATGCTTTCTCTTATGGGATCAATCTGGGCCTACTCTGACCCCCAGCTCTAGGAATAATGAACTCCCTGAGAAGCACCATGAGACCCTTTTCATTGAGGATGCAGCAGGTGAAGGAGGGTGAGGCTTACAGTACAGGTTCCAAGATCTCCTCCCCAAATCCTTCATTCTCTAATCTTTAACTTTTATATTTTCATATTGGTGGTAGGGTTCAAGAGTTGTTGAATAAGTTTGGGAGCATTTCATTTGATAATCTGAAAATCATTTGGCAATTCATTTTGGAATTTCACCTTATCATGTCTTGGTGCCTAGCACAAACTTCAGTAGGAATAATAAGATAGAATTTATTTCTTTTCATATAAAGAAGAATGGCGATGGGTAGCTCAAGATAGAATTTATTTCTTTTCACATAAAGAAGAATGGTGATGGGTAGCTCAGGGTTTGTATGGTGGTTCCATGATCATCATGTTCTCAGGCCTCAAAATTTTAAAAGTTTAAAAATTAGAGCTATATCTTAGTAGCACTTCTGTAGAGCAATGGGACTTAGCTATTATTGGGTACAAAGCAGTACAAAGAAGAGTAACTTCCTTCTGTCAAGGTGAGGGAAAGTACTAGACAATAGGTAGTCAACAGGGCTTACACAAGAGACAATACCCTGGGGGAAACTCTCAGAAATAGCTGGAGAACAACTAGAGGACAAAGTGTTTACATTTAGACTAAAAGAGGTATATCTGCAAAATAAAGGCAAATAACCTCTTCCTCTAGTGAAATGCTGGTAAAGTCTGGGACCCTATTGCAGATGAAGTTTAAAATAGAATTTTGCAATCATCCTATTAGATGTCATTAGAAGAGATTTTTGAACATTTTTAATGTATCTTCTTTTATCAAATAAAAAGTTTATCACTCAATCATCAGAAGCTAAAAATTGCAAAAAGGACCTTTAATATATTTTGTAATTAGAGACAAACTAATAAGTCCCTTAAAAGTTAAACAAGCCTTTCCCACTTAGCTATGTCTCACAACAGGGCAAAACTTTCTTTGATTTTCACACATGCTTTTATTCAGTTTGGACTTAGACACCACTCCTGAGTCCAAGTTCATGTTCCACACTACTACTACTTTTCTGCTTATAAAAATTATTTTTTCATTTTTTATCAGGACTAATATAAATTTATTAATCCATTTCAAGAAGGGATTGTTTACTTTATTCAATTTATATGATCTGAAATTCTAGGCCCCAATATAGATAAATTCAAGAGATTAAAATGTTTAATATATATGCAATCTAAGCAGTTGTTATTTGAACAAAAATTGAATCGACTTTATTTGTTGACTGAAGAACTTTCCATTGATCTCAGGATCATATCTCAACTTCTTAATCTGACCTCCAAGACCTTTGCCCTGCTCACTCACCGTGCTCCAGCTTCATTGCCCTTCTTTCAGTTTCTTAATACTCGTCAATGCCTGAGGTATCTGGCACCTGCTGTTACCACTTCTCCAAACCCTTTTCTTCAACTCCACCACCTCTGCCTATTCATTGCTAGAGCCCACATTAAATGTACTTCTTGGATGTCTTCGTTGATAACTCTGTGTAGGATAAGGCCCCCTGTCAAATGTTGTTATGGCACTTCCATCTGTAATTACGTAAATATTTGTTTACCTTTTTCTTGTTGTTCATCCCTTTGACTATGATGTGTGCTCTATGAGACTGGAACCATGACTGATTTGTTCACTGCTCTATCCCCAGCACCTAGAGTAAGCTAACAAATCTCTGCTGAATTAATGAATGAAGTCATCACAATGTTTTCCTTATTAAAAATCCCTAAAGCCATTTGCTCATATTTGGCAACCTACACATGAGGTATTTATCAAGATTTGTTTTGTTTAAATTCTTAGCTGAGTGTCATTGACATATTTCACTTAATCTACTGTTTTGCTTCATCTCGTGGAGATGTTTAATCAACTCTGTGAGTACTATTTTCAGTTTTAAGTAAAATGCAAAAAGGAAACAGAACAATTTTGCCTTTTTGCAGACAGGAATGACAAACAATGGGATTGTTAGATATTTAAACAGAGATGTGTTGGCTCCAAATATAACCTCACTGTTCGCAGCCTTCTAGTCCATCAATTATACTAGCATTTCTTATTATAGTCCAAGTTCACCAGACTCCTACCTCTAAATTTCTAAAACAGCTTGGCTACATTTGCTTTAAATAAAATCTTGTCTTTAAAATTACATGAAAGCACATATTTATTATTGAATAATCAGAAGACATAAAGAAACAAGAAGGAAAATCTCCAATATATTCACCACTCAGAGATACCTTCAGTTTATGTTTTGTTGGATAATATATAAACATTTTTATCTCTACAAAATGGATCCTATTACCCCCTTCCTTAGATGGCTCCTTGATCTGTTTGCTCATTCTTTTTGCTTGCTGTCTGCATGTTGTCTGTCTGTTTTTTTTAGGAGGCACCGGGAACCAAACCCAGGACCTCTCATTTGGGATGTGGGTGCTTAGCTGCTTGAGCCACATTCACTCCCTGCTTGTTTCTGTTTTCGGTCATTGTCTGCTCCTTGTTTTGCTCATTGTCTTGCTTGTTGTCTGCTTGTTGTTCTGCTTGTTGTCTGCTTGTTGTCTGCTTGTTGTTTGTCTTTTTTAGGAGGTACCAGGAATGAACCTAGGACCTCCCATGTGGGAGGTGGACAGGACGTTCTACTGCTTGAGCCACATCTGCTTCTGGTTGCTATTTTTTTATACTTTTTGTAATGTAGTGTTTTCACCCAAAATATATCTCTAATATATGTGTCTTTTAAGATAGGAAAGCCCAAATTTTATTTCTAGGAATGGAGGCTTTGTTTTGTGTTTCTCAGATTAGCACCATGCTCTCCGTGGAGACTCAACAATGCCTGTTGGTTGAGTCATGCCACACTGCTGCTTTATTTTTCTAGAACATGAAACCTTTAAAGCAAACTTACCAGTAAACTATGATGGTTCAAAAGAAAGTACATATGTGATATACAGTACTCTGATCTCTGTGGAAACATGCAAACCTAATCCTCCAGCACTTAGACTGACTGATTCCTCACCTTCTTCTCATGGAAGTGATCTCAAACATTATCATATGAAATTCATTATTGCTCAGTATAACTATGGCCAAAATCACAAGGTTTTATACTCTAAAATTTCTCTTGGCATGCTTCAATACTCAAACTTCCCTGTAAGTTTAATTTATTCTAATTCTTTACACTTAAATCTATTTAATATACCCTCCCAGTTTGTCTGGTTATAATTATCTCACTACACAGGGACTCTTCACTAGATTTGTAAGAAACATCCCATTCTCTGGCAGTTTGCTTACAGTTAAGCATAAACAAAATAAATCCATTTTTATATTCAACAATGCTAAGAGGTACCACTATTTATCACATTATTAGATGAAGGCTTATCTTCTCCAAGACAAATCAAGACAAAACAAGACAAAATGTACTTCTCCTAGTACATTTCAGTATCCCAAATTGTCCAGCAACTACCACTAAATCATTTACGTACTTTCTCATTCATTATTTCAACATTAAGTTATCTTTTCCACAGGGTAGGCTTTTCTTGTCCCACTTCTCAAAATAAACCACATATCTTGGAAGTAAGCACGTACCTTCATAAAAATATGATGACTTACATTGTATAATCACTGTGTAATTATAGGAATGTAGAAACACACATAGAGAATTAGTAGGATAAATGTGAAAAATTAGTTCATTAATTATGGAAATATTTGTTTATTCCTACTCCTTAGACCCTGGTCACAATTTTTATTTTGAAAATGTACTTTTTTTGGATTTAATCCACATCTTCTGAAATATTCTGCTGTGTTTCATTAGAACAAAACCCCTAAAGTAAATGGAAACTGCAGATATCCATGTATCAAGCAATGAAATTTTATTACAATTCTATATTGGCACATCATGCATTTTAATTGCTTCCACAATTCACAGTGACAATAAATACATAAACATGCACTCAAATCCTGGAAGCTTCAGAAGAATCTCTGGGTGTTCCCTAAAGGTACTTTTAGTTGTCACAGAAAGGAGAAAATAGGCCCAGCATGATCAAGACCAAAAGTTCTTTTTCATGATACTCTTTGCCTATAGTCCTTCCTACAAGTGCCAGATTTCTACCAACAGATGTCAACCACAGAGACAGGAGGAAGAATTTCTTGACTAATATAAAAGGAAGCATGGTTCACCTGCTGTAGTTTCCTTTCATTCAAAGCCTTTGCCATACTGCAGATGGGAATTGCACAGAACTGAATGGCATTCTGCTAGAGGTATGGAATAAAACTGACACTGAGCAAAGAAATATTAAGTTTTATGGAAATTATTTCCAAGAATAAGAATTATAAACTGTACATGTTTCCATAGCAACCTTTCCTGCTATGTTGAATCCCTGGGACAGAAAATATAAGAACAAACAGCTGTGTGTGTGCTCAGAGCCATTTTGAAGACCTCCAGGTACTAGGATAGAGAATATAGAGTGCCTTTTCTGGATTCTCCTCTTACATATCTTAGTGACCTCCTTTTGCTCTGTGAAGCCTCTTATTTATTAATGTAGTTTTGGTTGTTTATGGCATTCATAGTGGCACCACATATAATAACAGTTGTAATAATAACCAACAATAAAGCATTAGTAAGTGCCAACCACTGCACTAAAACCTTCATCTTTGTGAACTATCATAACAAACCTATGAAGATAGAAAATTTTATTATCCCCATTTTACAGATAAGGAAACTGAGGCATAGAATTTTAAATGACTTATCCGAGATTTATCAGCTAAAGAGCTAGAGCTTCTTGACATTATTTTCATCTGGATCCAAAATCCATGCTTTGTATTGATAAGATCAGCAGTCAAGGAATTACTTTCTACCCCTTTGTTATTTTAACTAAAATTTAGGAGACCATCCACTAGGGTACTGCCTCTGTTGAGGTTATATTTGTCCAAGTGGGTTTTTACCTATTCAGATTTGGGTATAATAGGATGTCCTTTTTAGCAATTTGAGCTCTGAGTATATTTTATCTGCTATACTTTTGTTTTGTTTTGTTTTAAAATATCAATAGGAAAGCAATACAGTGATCTCGAAGAGATCAGGCTGAGGAGCAGAAAGAAAAAAGAAATATTAAAAGTGAAAATATCATAAGACAGCTATAGGACACAATCAAATATACCAACATATGCATTATGGGGGTCCCAGAAGGAGAAAAAAGAGAGAAAGGAGCATTAGTAATTGCCAAAGAAATAATGACAGAGAACTTCCCAAACTTAATAAAAAATGGGAATATACAAATCTAAGTAGCTCAGAGAGAATCAAACAAGATAAACATGTATAAAAATGCATACCATTATACATTTATTACACTATCAAATGCAAAGGGATGAGAGATCTCTGAAAGCTGCAGGAGAAAGAGCAACATGCTATGTACAAGGGAATTCCAATAAGATCAACAGCTGATTTATCATCAGAAATCATGGAGGTGAGAAGGCAGTGGGTTGAAATACTTGAAGTGCTAAATGAAAACACCAGTCAGCCAAGAATTAAATATCCAGCAAGACTATCTTGCAAAAATGAGTGTGAGATTAAGACATTCTAAGATTAAAAAAAAAAACTGAGGGAGTCCATCAACACCAGACCTGCCATATATGCAATGCTAAAGGGAATTCTTCAAACTGATATGAAAGGACACTAGACAATGGTTCAAAGCAGCGTAAGAATTAAATTGCTGTGGTAAATTCATGTGTACCATTATGAATGCCAATATCATTATGTGTATCATTATGAATGCCAATATTACCATACTGAAATGTTTGGTATATAACTATACTTCTTACTTCCTACAGGTGTTTAAATGCAAATTCAGAAAAAGTAAAATGATAAATCTAGATTTCTGGACATACAACATACAAAGATATAAGTGGTAACAAGTACAAAAAAATGGTAGGAAGTCACAGCAGTAGAGGAAAAGTAGATGTGCATGCTATCAAATTTAAGTTGGTGCAAACCAAATATAATTGTTATATATTTAGGATGTTAAAATTTAACTCTATGTTAACCACAAGGAAAACAGATGAAAAATATATCAAGATAAAAATGAGAAGGCATTCAATATGGCACAACACAAGAAAGCAAACAAATATGAAAGTAGGCTTTAATGGAAGTGAGGGATAAAAAAGTTATATGACTTACAAAGGATAAATAGCAAAATGGCAGAAGAAAGCCCTGTATTATCAGTAGTGACTTTAAATGTAAATGGGATAAACTCTCCATACAAAAGGCAGAGATTAACAGAATGCATAAAAAATGCATGGCCCAATTATATGTTGTCTGAAAGAGACTCACCTTAAAGTCAAAGATATAAATAGTTTGATGGTTAAAGAATGGGAAAATATATACCATGCAAGGAGTAACTAAAATAGAGCTGGGGTGCTATACTAATATTGGATAACATAGATGTTAAGTCAAAAACAGTTATGAAGGACAAAAATGGTCATAATGTACTGATAAAGGGGACAATTCAACAGGAAGATGTAACAATTATAAACATATATGTAACTAACAGCAGAGACACAAAATATAAGCAGTAAAAATACTGACAGATTTAAAGAAAGAAATGCATGATTCTATATTAATAGTAAGAAACTTGGCCCGGCTAGATAGCTCAGTGGATAAAGAGCTCGCTGGGAAACCACATGGGAGGCCCTGGGTTCGGTTCCCGGGGACCTCTCCTAGCGGGCAGACCGCCTTGAGAATGGAAGCCGCCATGGGCGGGCCGGAGCCGCCGTGGGCAGGGCAAAAAGCTGCCACGGACAGGCAAAAGCCGCCACGGGCAGGGCAGGTC
>PVKH010006693.1:0-20841 GCA_004027955.1 Chaetophractus vellerosus | reverse complement strand
ATTACATATCTCCCCCTCCCCCCGCTGCGGCGACGCGCCGAGAGTGGCCACTGCGCAGGCGCGGCTCCCCCCACTTGTGGGCGGTCTCTGCGTCCGTCCAAGGCCGGCGCTTGCCTCAGTCCGCGGGTTGCCGGGTGCGCTCCATCCGCGGGCGACCTGCCCTGCCCGTGGCGGCTCCTGCCCTGTCCGTGGCAGCTTTTTGCCCTGCCCACGGTGGCTCCGGCCCTCCCATGGCGGCCCGCCATTCTCAAGGCGGTCTGCCCACTAGGAGAGGTCCCCGGGAATCGAACCCAGGGCCTCCCATGTGGTATGCCGGCGCCCCATCCACTGGGCCATCGAGCCGGCCCTCATCATGTCTTATAAATCCTTACAGGATCTCAAGTCCTCTATCTCTACGACTTTCCTCTCTCCCTGACTTGCTCAACTCCAACCATATTGGACTCCTCATTTTACTTCAAACATGTCAAGTACACTCCTTCCCTAGGCTATTTCTGCACACCATTTCCTTTACCTGAATTGAGAGCTACATAGCCTTATCCCACCCTTCTTTGTTCAAGTCTCCACTGACTTGACACTTATCTGAGATGCCCTCAGGGACGACCGACCTTTGGTCCCACAGTACCCAGCCACCCTGACATTCTCTTTCCCTTTGTCATGCTTTATTTTTCTTCATAGCCACTATTACCACCCTGACTATTATACATTTTTTGTTTATTCTTTTTCTACTGTCAATATACTGCTAACGGCTGAAGGAAGATTTGTCACTTGTGTTCACAGCTGTATTACCACATCTAGGATATTTCTTAGCATATAACAGGTGTTCTTTATTTTTTAAAAAAATTTTAAGGTACTTAGATTACATAAATGTTACACAAAAAATATAGGGATTCCCATATGCCCCACTCCCCACACCTCCCACAACCTCCCACATAAAAATCCTTTAATGTGTGGCACATTAATTGCAATTGATAAACACATCCTGGGGCTTTGTCATTAAGTATGGACCATAGTTCACATTGTAGATCATACTCTTTCCCATAAAGTTCTGCATGTTATATGACGATATAAAATGGCCTATATCTGTTGTTGCAATGTCAGTCAGGACAATTCCCAAGTCCCAAAAAAGCCCCCTTATCACAACTGCTTTTCCTTTTCCCTGCCCCAGATCCTCCAGTGGCCACTGGCTCCTCATCAGTGTTGTAATTTCTTCCATTGCTTGAATCACAATATGTCAATAGTAGAATACAAGTAAGTCCACTCTAGCCCATGGCTCTTCGACCCATCCTGAGGAGTCTGGGATGGTGATGATATTCACTGAATGAATAAATGAATGAAGACATTTGATGCCTATTAGCAAATAGCTCTCCCTGTTTTTGAATCAGTTAACTCTAACCCCAAAATGTTTGAAGGTACCTTTCCAACTGTATCTTTACCAACACAAGGAAATGTAGCAACCCCACCACCACCACACACATACTTTGCAAGACTGATTAGATTGCAGTTACAGGAAAAGAATGACATAAGCATAAGGCAACTCCTACCCTTAAACAATTACAGAGTATGCCTGCCATTTATTTTCTTAAAGCTTATATTAAACTGTTTTATAAAAAATATTATGCTAGTGGATGAACATATTATCGCAGATATAATTCTCTCAAGTCTGTGTTTAAAAATAAAGGTTTCTTTTCTGGTTTATCAGAGAATGCAGCTGAGACATTTACTTGAGAAAGCAGCCATCTCCAAAGCAATATGTATACAGAACTGCATATTTTAAGAAATCAACCCTTACTTACTTAAACAAGAGGAAATAATATTGCAAAGATATTTATTTGGTAGCTCACAGGTTGGAAACAAAAGATAACAAATCAAACCTGTGGATAGTAACCATGGCTATTAAAAGTTGAATTATATTCATCATCTCTCTACGACAGTCATCAGATGATTTAGCGCAAATTACCCTTCATCCATTCAGTTTGCACACTGGTTAACACTCCTGGGAAAGGGAATAAGACCAGTCCACTTCTCACATCCGGGAAAATGCGATTCTGCAGTTGGCAAATTAGAACCCCATGGCCTGTGTGTGGAAAGGAGGGGGAAGGAGATAAAGGTCACACATCAGACCAAAGACAAAAAACAAAGTCAATTCCAAAAACACATGCTTGCCATAGTCATTTAAGCTCTCAAAATTAATATATATCCCATTGTTTAAAATTAAAAATAGATAAGTGAGTTAATTAAATTTATTGCTACTTCAAAGGTAGACTATGGATTGAAAACTATTGCTCAATTTTTCAATTAAATATTAACTAATAAGCTAACTTTTTATCAAATGACAGTTTATCAGAAGAATCAGAAAAATAGAAATCCATTATTATCTATTTCAATAGTGAGAATTTTATATAGGAAATTTGTTAAGCAGATGTTTAGAAAATTTAAAAATCAAAAGAGAAATATTAAGATAAAGAAAATTATAGTTAATAGTGCAATTATAAAAATGTACTATCATCAATTGTAGCAAATGTTCCATACCAATGCAAGTTCTTTTGGTGGTGTGGTGTATGGTGATCGTGTGTTTTATGCATGATTGTTGTGTAAACCCACAACTTCTCTAATAAAGAAAAAAAAAGTTAAAGTGGGGGAAAAAAAGAAGTAACAACTACAGCAAGGAGACACTACTCATTGGGCAAAAAATCAAAGGGGGTGTTGGAACCTACAGCCTCTTGGAGGAGGACTCCACAGATTTGTGCCTAGTCCTCTGGGAAGCAGGTACTTCCTGGATGGTACTGGTGTTCTGGTTCTAGACGTACACTGAAGTAGGCTGAATCAACAAAGGACATACTTAACCTGAATTTCTGTGGGTCTGAACCAATTTGCAAATAGGACCCTTTGAAAATGAGTTATCAGTTAAGGTGTGGATTCCTTTGTTTACATGATCTTCTAAGATCCTATTTAGGTGTGGCCAAACTAAATCATGTGTGCCTTAATCTGTATAACTATTTATACAGGAAGCCATATAAAGAGAAAGCCACAGGGAAAAACCAGAAGTCAGCAAGGAACTAGATGAGCAGACACAAGGAGATGGCCATAGGACCAGGGGCAGAGTGCGAGCTAAGGACTCCCAAGGATTGTGGTAAGCCAGTACCCAAATGATACAGACATTGGGGAGAAAGGACAGTATTTCCAATGTCTTTAGGTTTCTAGCTTCTGAAACCATGAGAAAATAAATTCTTGCTGTTAAACAAACTAGTGTGTGGTATTTGTCATAGCAGTCTTGACAAAATAAGATATACACAAAGAATCAGTGGATTGGTACAAACTTCCACAGGGGTGTAGACACTGCTATGATGAGAGGAACAAGACAAAGGAAAAGAGAAAGTCTCTTCTTTTTCTTGCCATACATTCTCCTTCTATGTCTGTTGATAAAAGAGAATTGACACCATAGTTTACAAAGAAGTGTAATGGTTGAATTTGAAGATGAAAGACAACAGCTTCATAACCTGTATAAATAGCATTACATATTGTGTAGCTGTTATTTTTTCTAATTCAGCCCTTATTTTATTGGCATTTTTATTTGACATTTTTATTTACATGTTATTCTTTAAAATATTTATAGTGTACATATAAATCCAGAAAATATTTGACTTTTAATTTAGGTTTAGATAAAAAGTTATCTAGAGTCATCCTAACTTTTGTCCAGGTAATAGTTTCATAATAAATTCAGGTGTCTTGGGCTCTAGAAAATGAATCCAACATTATAGATTTTGTCCCCATATTTGCTACTCTCCACTAAGACTGAGGATAATATGTATAAACTTGACACACCAGATATGGGCTATTAGTCACAGGGAAAAATAGACAGCCGTGTGTGAAACAGATCAGCCCAAATTCATCATGACCACTAAAAAACAACACAAAGCAAATATCCTATTAGTGATGTGCCAGGAGCTTGATCATTCCAAGTGAAGGATGGCATGTTAATGAATTTATATAAAGGCATTCTTCAATTTCACATATTTCAAATTAACAGCAATCAGTCAATTACACGCATGATATTGACTTGCTTCACATACTGCACTTGAGCAAGTTGGAAACATACAAATGAAACGGAATCAGATTTCTGATGGATTTGGAGAAGATTCCTAATTTACATCCTGGTAAATAACTTTCTTCTTCTGAAATGCAGAACCATTCAACTTTAATCAAAATGACCAAATCTAAAATAGGAATATTTAATGGCTAAAGACATATGGAGGAAAAACAAACTACAAAAAACAACACCCTAAACTGAGTAAAATGGGAAGGCATTGAGCCAGGAATCTTGTCTATTTATCCATGGTAATAAAATGGATTTTCTAAAGTAGATGGATGTATTTTCTGAAACCAATTATAAAAAAGGATTCCAAAAATTCAAGTAATAATGGCAGCATTATGAGAATAAATATATACATTCTTAAGGTGATCATTTTGATAAAAAGACCAATTTCAAAATATATTTCATTTGGTTAAAAAGTACAGTGTTTTAAAGATAGTTATTTGCCAATTGGAAAAATGCTTTTAAATTCTTTAAAGTCTTTGATAAAATATAGAAACAATAGAGATCATTATATCTACTTGATATCTGTTCTGGAATTATGAGAGGCATAATTAATTAAATGAAATAAATGATGCCTTTATTTGTTATTAAAAAGCAAAAATTAGCAATTATAGATAAACAAGTATGCACTTTGTAAATTTTGTTTTTTAACTCCATTCAGTAAAGCAGATTTTTAAATTCAGCCACCATTAATGCACATGTTTCAAGCCTTTTGATAATGAAAAGCAAAATAAGTAGTAAATCTTCAAAAGATGAAACATCCAATTTCATAATTAGTACATATATTCTCAAGCGGTGTATAATAATTTTTATTAAGTAGTTTTATTGAAATATATTTACACATCATACAATCCAGCCAGGATGAACAATCAATGGTTCTCATTATAATTACAGAGTTGTGCACTCATCACCACAAACTATTTCAAAACCTATTCATTACCCCAAAAAGAAAAGCTCCATAGCCTTTATAGCACCCTATTTTTTATTTAGCATTGTAGTGGTAGTTTTGTTACAATTGATGAAAGAATATTAACATATTACTTTCAACTACAATCCACAGTTTGCATTGGTCATATTTTCCCATATACCACCCTATTGTTAACATCTTGTAATAGTGACATACAATTATTCTAGTTCATCACAGAACATTCTTATACTTTTACTTGTAACCAGAATCATCTTCCACAACAGTGTTCTCTGTGTTGTACAGTCCCATGTTTTGTTTTGTTTTTGATTTAATTAGAAAATGTGTAGTATTACATAAGTCACACAAAAAATATAACATTCTCTTATACCCACTTTTGTTGACATTTTACATCAGTGTGGTATTTTTGTTATTATTGAGGAAAGAATATTAAAATATTATAGCCCCTTCATTGCAATTGATGGAAAAATATTACAATATTACTCTTAATTATATATAATAACTTCCATTAGTTGTATATTTCCCATATATCACCTTATTTTGAACAACTTGTAATAGTGACATACATTTTTTCTGGTTCATGGAATAACATTCATGAATTCATACTGTTAATCTCTATAGTGTGTTCCCATGATCTCTATTTATTTCCAAACATTTACAATCAACCTTGTTAAAATTTTGCAGACTTTAAGCATCAGCTCCCTCTTATCAATACTCATTCAATCTCCTGGGTTTTAACTCCATGAATTTATTAATTGAATTTAGTTTATGTTAGTGAGACCATACAATATTTGTCTTTTTGTGTCTGGCTTATTTCATTCAAAATAATGTCTTCAAGGTTCATCCATGTTGTCATATGCATCCCAAATTCATTTCATCATACAGCTTAATAATATCATATCAAATGTATATACCACATTTGTTTATCCATTCATTGATTGATGGACTCTTGGGTTGTTTCCATCTTTTAGGAATTGTGAATAAAGCCACTATGAGCATCAGTGAGCAAATTCCAGTTTGCATCCCTGCTTTCAGTTCTTCAGAATATTTTCCTAGTGGCCAGACTACCAGATCATATGGCAGTTCTATATTTAGCTTTCTGAGAAACTGTCAAACTGACTTCCACAGAGGCTGCAACATACTACATTCCCACCAACAGTGAAGGAGTGTTCCCATTTCTCTACATCCTCTCTAACACTTGTAGTTTTTTGTTTTTTAAATAGTGACCAGTCTATAAGGTGTAAATGACATCTCATGGTAGTTTTGATTAGTATTTCCCTAATAGCTGGTGGTGTTGAGCATCTTTTCATGTGTTTTTTTTTGCCATTAGTATCTCCTCTTTGGAAATCCATCTATTCGAGTATTTTCCCCATTTTTAATTGGGTCATTTGGCTTTTTATCATTAAGTTATGGGTTCTCTTTGTATATCATAGATATTAAGCCCTTATCAGATATATGGCTTCCAAATATTTTCTCCCTTTGAGTAGGCTGCCTTTTTATTTCTTAACAAAGTCCTCTCCGCGCAAAAGTGTTTAATTTTGAGAAGGTCCCATTTATCTATTTTTGGTTTTTTGCTCATGCTTTGGGTGTAAGATCTAAAAAAACCACCTCTGACCACAAGATCTTGAAGATGCTCTCCTACATTTGCTTCTAAGATTTTTATGGTTCTGGCTTTTATATTTAAGTCTCTGATCCATTTTGAGTTAATTTTATAGAAGGTGTGAGATAGGGGCCTTTTATTCTTTTGGATATGGATATCTAATTCTTTCAGCACCATTTGTTGAAAAGACTTTTCAGACCTAGCTGGGTGGAATTGCCAGCCTTGTCAAAAATGCTCTTGACCATAAATGTGAGTATCTACTTCTGAACTTTCAATTTAATTCCATTGATCAATATGTCTATCATTATACCAGTATCATGCTGTTTTTAGTAATGAACTTTAAAGTAATGTAGTATGAGTCCTCCAACTTCATTCTTCCTCCTTGATGTTCTTTGGCTATTTGGGTCCCTTATCCTTCCAGATAAATTTAATAATTGGTTTTTCCATTTCTAAAACAAAGGCCATTGGAATCTATTGCAATTGTATTGAATCTGTAAATCAACTTGGGTAGAACTGACATCTTAACAGTATTACTCTTCCAATCCGTGAACAGATAATGTCTTGTCATTTATTTAGGTATTCATTGATTTCTTTCAGCAATGTTTTGTAGTTTTTTGAATACAGGTCCTTCATATCCTCAGTTAAGTTTATTCCTATATATTTGATTCTTTTAGTTGCTATTGTAAATTGCATTATTTTTCCTGATTTCTTCATCATATTGCTCATAACTAACATCTAGAAACACTACAGATTTATGCATATTCATCTTCTATCCCACCCCTTTGCTGAGCTCATTTATTAGCTCTAATAGTTTTGTTGTAGATTTTGGGGGACTTTTTAGATATAGGCTCATATCATCTGTAAATAGTGAAAGTTTTACTTCTTCCTTTCCAATTTGTATGCCTTTTATTTATTTTTTTCTTGCCTTAGTACTCTAGCTAGAACTTCTAGCAAGATAGCAAATAACAGTGGTGACAGAGGGCATCCTTGTCTTTTCCCAAGCTCAGTGGGAAAGCTTTCAGTCTGTGGGTTTTTTATGAATGCCCTTTATCATGTTGAGAAAATTACCCCTCTCCCTATCTTTCAGAATGTTTTTACCAAGGAAGGATGCTGGATTTTGCCAAATGCCTTTTCTGCTTCAACAGAGATGATCATGTGATTTTCCCCTTTGACTTATTCATGTGGTATATTACACTGATTGGTTTTCTTATGTTGAACCACCTTTGCATACCTGGGATAAAATCCACTTAGTCATGGTGTATAATTCTTTTAATGTGCTGTTGGATTCAATTAGCAAATATTTTATTGAGCATTTTTGCACCTATATTCATTAGAGATATTGGTCTGTAATTTCCTTTTTTGTAGTATCTTTATCTGGCTTTTGTATTAGGGCAATGTTGGATTCATAGAATAAACTTGGTAGTTTTCCCTCCTGTTCAATCTTTTTTGGAAGAGTTTGAGCAGGATTGATATTGAGCAGGATTAAATCATCTTTGAATGATTGGTAGAATTTGCCTGTGAAGCCATCTGGTCCTGAGCTTTTCACTTGGGGAGTTTTCTGATGCCTGATTCAATATCTTTACTTGTTATTGGTTCATTGAGGTCTTCTGTTTCTTCTAGGGTCAGTGTAGGCTGTTGATGTGTTGCTGGGAATTTGTCCTTTTCATCTACATTGCCTAGTTTGTTGGAGTACAGTTCTTCATAGTATCCTCTTATGATATTTTTTATTTCTCTGGGGTCAGTTGTAAAAACCCCTTCTCATTTCTGATTTTATTTATTTGCATATTCCCTCTTTTTCTTTGTCTAGCTAAGGATTTGCCAGTTTTGTTCATCTTCTCACAGAACGAACTCTTTGGTTTTGTTGATTTTCTCTATTGCTTTTTGTTCTCAATTTCATTTATTTCTCCTCTAATCCTTATTTCTTCTGCTGGTTTTGGCATTAGTTTGCTGTATGCATTCTAGTTCCTCCATGTGCATAGTTAGGTCTTTAATTTTAGCTCTTCTTTTCCTTTATAAAGTAGGTGTTCACAGCTATAAGTTGCCCTCTCAGTATGGCCTTTGCTGCATCCCATATGTTTTGATATATTGTGCTCTCATTTTCATTCATCTCAAGATACTGATTTTCTTGCAATTTCTTCTTTGATGCACTGACTGTTCAAGACTATGTTCTTCAATCCCCATACATTCATACATTTTCAAGTCCTCCACATTTTATTGATTCCCAGAACCATTCCATTGTGGTCATAGAAAATGCTTTGTTTTATTTCAATCTTTTTAAATGTATTGAGGCCTGTTTTGTTACCCAGCATGTGGTCTAGCCTGGAGAATGATCAATGAGCACTTGAGAAGAATGTGTATCCTGCTGTTTTGAGGTGCATTGTTCTCATATGTCTGTTAGAGCTAGTTCATTTATCAAACTGTTCGTGTTCTCTATTTCCTTATTGATCTTCTGTTTAGACGGTCTATCTATTGATGTGAACAGTGCATTGATGTCTCCAAATATTATATTGTTGAGAAGCTTATTTCTTCCTCACTTTTTCCAATGTTTGCCTCATGTATTTTGGGGCACACTGATTAGGCCATAGATATTTATGATTGTTATTTTTTCCTGATATATTGCTCATTTTATTAATATATACTGTTCTTCTTTATCTCTTATAACAGCTTTGCACTAAAGTCTGTTTTGTCTGATATTAGTATAGCTTTCCCAGCTTTTTTTGTTGTTTTGGTTATTGCACGCATGGAACATCTTTTTCCAGTCTTACTTTCAACCTATTTTTATCCTTGCCTCTAAGGTGAGCTTCTTATAGACAGCATATAGATGGCTCATATTCTTTTAACCAATCCACCAGTCTGTGTCTTTTAATTGGGAACTTTAATCCACTAGAATTCAATGTTATTATTGTTAAGGCAGTACTTACTTCACCCATTTTGTCTTTTGGCTTTTATATGTCATATTTTATTTTCATCACTCTTTATACACTTTTAGTTACTTTTACTGGTAAGCTTCATTTCTAGACTCTTTTCTAAGTCTCTCTCCCCGTTTTTTCCTTTATGTCTGCAGAATTCCCTTTAGTATTTCTTGTAACGCCAAACTTTGGTAATGAGCCCTCTGTTTCTGTTCATCTGCAAATACTCTAAACTCATCATTTTTGAAGGACAATTTTTCTGGATATAGTATCCTTGGCTGGCAACTTTTCTCTTTCAGTATCTTAAATATATCATACCACTGCCTTCTCACCTGCATGATTTCTGATGAGAAATCTTATTGGGAATCTCTTGTAAGTGATGAATCAATTTTCTTTTGCTGCTTTCAGAATTCTCTCTGTTTAGCATTCGACATTCTGATTAGTATGTGTCTCCTAGTAGGCTTATTTGTATTTATTCAGGTTGGAGTTCACCACACTTCCTGGGCACGTCTATCTGTGTCTTTCAAAAGAGTTTAGGAAATTTCAACCATAATTTCCTTAAATATTCTTTCTGCTCCTATTCCTTTCTCTTTCCCTCTGGACACCCATAACTCATATATTTTTGCATCCCATACTGCCATTCAGTTCTCTGAGACCCTGCTCAATTTTTCTCATTCTTTTCACTAGCTATTCTTCTGTCTGTTCAATTTTGGAAGCGCTGTCTTCTAATTTACTTATTCTTTCTCCTATTTCTTCAGATCTGTTGTTATATGTATCCAGTTTGTTTTTAATTTCATATATTGTCTTCCATTCCCATAAGAACTGTTTTTCTCCTTTGCATGCTATCAAATTCTTCTTTGTGATACCCAGTGTTTTCTTAATATCTTTAATCTCTTTAGCCATTTCATTGAATTTATTAAGGGAATTTGTTTGGAAATCTGTGATTAGTTGTCTCAAATCCTGTATTTCATCTGGAAGTTTAATTTTTTCCTTTGACTGGAGATATCTTCCTGTTTCTTAGTATGACATAATTCTTTGGCTGGTTTCTGATCACCTGATTTTTTTAATGTATTTATTCTATGTTCAGATTCTCTCTTTAGCCTATGGCTTTCTTATTAGTTTGCTTTTTGCCAAAGCTCCTCTTTGACACTTGGTTCAACTTATTTTGAACCTTTATAATAGCTCATGATTAAAAAAATCATATTTTTTCAGCTCATATTCATCTGATTATTACCCTGAATATACAGTAGAATTTTGGAGATTGCACTGTTTATTCACTTATTTAATCCCCAGGAGAAAGCTTCATTTCCCCTGTTCCTCCTTTTGGAATGTTAATCTGTTCTGCTTTTTTTTATTTCCCTCTCTATATTTGTAATACTTCTATCATTTTCTCTAGCTATTACTTGGAGAGCTAATTATGTTAGGAGAGTCCCCCTGGAGACAACCTTCCCAGATCAGGTTTCCCAGTAGTAACAGGACTAGAGACCCAGGAAGGGTAGATCAATGCCAATATGTCCTGGGAAGGAGTCCCTAAAGGCTGCCAACCTTCTCTTTGATGTCTTCCTGAATCATTGCTTTCCTACACTCTTCATCCAGCTGTTCTCCACTGCCCTAAGGTGTTGCTATGTGTTTAATTCTAAGTTGACTTAGCCCCTGACAGGGACATGGTTGAGACAGAGGCTGCCAGCCTCACCAGGATGAAACTGTTGCAAAGGTCCCTGACCCTGGGATCTGAGTTCTCTAATCAACTGCCACAAACTTTGCTGGACCTCCCAAAATGGGTGGAGTGAATCTGCCCATGCTGTCCCAAGAGAGTGCTCAAGTTGAGCCCAACTTCCTCTCCTGCCTAGGGTGAGGATGGATCCAGGACCACTGCCCCTCTCTAAGGAGGGTGGGGTGAATCTGCTAGCTCTCCCCTGATAATATATTCAGATAATGCCCAACTTCCTCTCCTTCAAGGGGCAGAGATGGAACCAGGATCACCACAGTCCTTTAAGGTGGGTGGAGTGAATCTGTCAATGTTGCCCAGGGAGAGTTTTCAGACTGCATCCTGCTTCCTCTTCTACTTGAGGTAGAGCTAGAGTTGAACTACCATGGTCCTATGAGGTGGGCAGGGTGAATCTTCCATTCTCCCCCAAGAAACTGATCAAATTGCACCCAACATCCATTCCTGCTGGGCACAAGGGCCCAAGCAGTGGCCTCCAGTGGCTTTTCAACCTCGGTGTGCTTAACCTGATCCCTACCATCCCAGGAGTCTATTGTATTTTTCAATCAACCCCTCCTACAGTCCTGCCAGAGGCAGAGTTAAAACAAAGACTGCTGGCTTCTTTGTGGCTTGGGCAGGTTTATACTTCATCCATGCACAGAATTGGAATCCAGCTAGCAAATTTGGTAATCAATAGCTATAGTTGCTGCCAGGCTGCTTCCCTACATTTGGGATAGGTGCTTCTGATTTTAGACAGAGAAAGTCTCCTAGGTTGGCCTGCCGTACCAGTGGGGGATGGACGCCAGCCTCTGCAATGTGGAGGGATCTACTCACGAATCTTTACCGCAGATTGTTGGTCTTCTGCTCATCCCTGGGTGGTATACAGTGTATTTCTGGTCTCTGGAGTAACCCGAACAGTTGACACATGCAGATCCTGACTGATTACTAGCTGTCCTGTGGTACCATATGACTCAGCATTTCCTACTATGTCACTATCTTGGATCCCTCTATAATTTTTTATTGTGGGCTTGTTTCCAGTTGAGTTTTTGTTATCCCTGTTAGTAGAGTAGAGAGAGATTCCTTAGGTGAAGTGTTGTTTGCTTTTGCTGGGACCCTAATGATATATTTTTAATATTATAATTTCATACTAATTAATATGTTTGACAGTAGAATTAATAGAAATTTTCTTTTTTGGTCTGGTCCCTAAATCTTCTGAGGAGTGTGAATTTTGACAGAACCTCAGTTAATAATATAGTTCTCTGATTTTGAATTCTCCACACATCCTCCTTACCTCCACTTCCCCACTCCCTTTCTACTAAGTACTGACTCTGGGTAGACAGCAGAGCTCCGGTGACTTCCGTGGCATAAAGACTGAGATTTTCTAATAACCTTTTCACTTACTGGGCAGTTTTTTAAGGAACGGTACTATGTGCAGAAGCTCAATTACAGTACTCCAAATCTGGTTTGGTCCAAGGCTATTCATTTTGTCCCCCATATACACAAAGGATATTGGGTCACATCCACCACTAGAATCTAACCACTAGATCTGTAATTGATACCCTTATCCCATACTTCCTTGTGGAGGGCATATGCTCTAGCTTGATTTCTCCTCTGTTAGTTTAGATTTTTTTTCAATTTTGGTTAAGTTCTTATTTTTTACTAGTTTATCTAACATTTATTTGAGATTATAAGTGAAAAGGGGTCCGAGATGTGCATTCTTGTTAGCTTAATCAATAATACAGAGGAAAGACACTACATATTTAAGTTACATATGAAATGGCAATGGCTGCTGCTAATGAAATAAACACTCCTAAAGAAAACACAGAGCCCTTTTGTTCCAAAGGCCCAGAAGAGGAAATCTTTTGCTGGTATTTGTATGTGCTACTAGATATTTTCCAATGCTGAAAGAAAGGGGGAAAATAGCCCTAAACAAGGCTGTACTAATTTGACAATTAGAAAATAATCAGTTCTATATATAATTTAAAGGTTGTTATATTCAATTCACACATTATTTGGCAATAATCAAACCAAAAACTGAATAATTTGGGGTATGTACAAATATACATACTGACCACATTATATTTGACCACCAAGTGCACTAGCTATTATCTGCTAGTGGTAAAATGAAAGAAAATATGGAGCACAAAGTTGAAAAAGTTAATCTAACTGGATGGAGATTAAAAATTTCTTAGGAATAAGGCAATATTGTCTATTTTCTAGTTAATAAAGCTTCTTAGACTTTTAGTGACCATAAGATTTTTGTGTCTCCTTTGCTCTCCATTTAGTAGTGATCACAGACAATAAGGGAAATAGAAATCTATCTAGTCTAATTCTTTAGAAATTCTTGTGTTTGGCAAAATTGGGTAATTGGGATGGCAGACCCACAATCAGAATAGTCAACATTTATGGATTGTTTATGATATAATGGGCACGTTGCAAAAAATCATGTTTGAATTACCAAAACATTTTAACTAAGCAATCTATTTCTTGTGCTATGCTATGGACCAAGTACAATTGTGGCTTTTCTAATCATAGATATGGATATATCTCTCTACTCATTTTATGATAAAAATGATTACAAGATTCTTTAACCAAAGAAACTTTTCATAGAGTTCAATACATAAAAGGTCCTTCACATTTACCCAGAAATACATTGGTTAACTTTCTCTTAACATGTGGGGATATTAAAAGCAAATAAGAATTTAAAATATAAAGATTATTTATTAAATGTTGAAAGAAAGATATGAAAATTTATAATGCAAATAAAGCCACAACCTAATTTGAACTCAACCTTTGAAATAGGTCATATCTATATTAAGTTGCACCAAATTTGGCCCATAGCCATGATATATATTACTGCTAGAGGAATGGAAACAGGAATGCAATAGGCATGTACTTAGACTTCTGATACAAGGAATGAAACATTCTGCTTGGGTTCAAAGAAAGTACATGCTTATTTAACTTACTTCCAAAAAGAGTTTTTATTTTGTTTTGTTTTGCTTTTTAAGTAAAGTTAAAGCATTTCCATCAAGAGAGCAGGACCCAGAAGCATTAAAAAATAACAATGGTCCTTGGTTCTTTTCTTGGTTTTTGTATCCCTTTAGTTGTGAGTCAATTGTCTAAACTCTGTAAATGTCCTAATTTATTCAAAGGGTGTAGAATATTTCCAAGATTTTTTATAAGCTTTCTCATAAAGGGATATATTGAAATTATGAGGCAAATGAATTACTATGAACACAAAATGTTACCTTTCACTTTTTAAGAAAAGCAATCACAATGGTTATCTAGAAAGAAAATTCAATTGGGAGTCAGAAAACCTGGATATCAGAGCTGGGATTTATGCCTAAACTCAGTGGCCATGTTCCTTTCTTTTCATTATTCTATAATATGGTGAAATCAACCATCTGATCTTTAAGTATTTATGTTTGTTGCATTAGGAGAATATTGGTGTTGCTTTGGGAGCAAAGGCAATAAATTCCCCCTGACCTTGGTGATTTTTTACTTGCTCTCCTTTTTGTCAATGAAGCACAATTACAAGACAGCCAACCTATCTGGAGGAGAAAATCGGTGTTATGAAATAAAGATGGTAATAAGTAGCTCAATTCTGACTTAATATCCTAATATAAACAATTGGGTTTTCAATCAGAATTTTTTAATGTCATTTTTTTATTCTTCTTTAAAAGATTTCAATCTTTTAGATGCAATATTTTCAGAAGAAAAATGAAGTGAAATAGAAGCTTTTTATCTCATTTTTCAGTAGATATAAAGGGATGGCTGAATAACATGTGTGATAGATACAGAATCTCAAACAACTTGAATTGAAAGCTATACAATTTAGGTCAAAGGAATATGTGAAAATCCCTCCTCTTTTTTCGACCTAACAATATTAATCCACCCATTTAAACAATGCCTTCTTTGATCTCTATGACTAGAATCAGAGAATCATGGAAGTTTAGCACAGGAAGACTTGAGAAATCATCTAGTCCCACTTCCCAATTTTGTGGCAGAGTAGAGAAAATTTTTGGTTGGAAGCTAAAAAAAAGTTAAATTGGTTATGAGTTTTAAAAAATTAAATTGGATATTAGTTATAGCTCCATAACTCAACCTCAAAACCATGAGCCAATAAATTCATGTTGCTAAGTGTATTAGTCTGCCAAAGGGTTGCCAATGCACCAGAAATCTGTTGGCTTTTATAAAGGGTATTTATTTTGGGTAAAAGCTGACAGTTAGAAGGCCCTAAAGAGTACAACTCAAGCTTGCTTTCTCACCAAAATCAGTTGCCAAGTGTTGAAGCAAGATGGTCATTGATCTCTGCCTTTGTCTCTCCTTCCTGGGCTTCCTCTTCCTCTCCCTCTTCTTCTCCCAGCTTCTTCCTGATCTCAGCTGTAGGCTGGCATAGGTCTTTTCTCTCAGGGCTTCCTCTTTCTCAGCTGCAAACTATCAGGTCAACAGCTCATCACTCCCCGGGGCTCTAGGATCGAAAATGACAGAGCTCTCTCTCTTTCCATGTGTTTTCTTGAGTGAGTGTCCATTTATATCAGCCCACCAAGTTATACTACTTGACATGGTCAAATAAAATTACTAAACTTAACAGGTAATATAATCATGGTCCCCTCAACTGAATCCAATATAATCAAAAAGGTCTCACACCCAGAAGAATAGATTAGTTTACAAACATAATCTTTCTCTTTTTGGGATTCACAAAAATAAACTCTGTCACACTAAGCAAAAACCAGTTGGTAGTATTTGTGATGGTAGTTCTGGCAAACTAAGGCATGCAGATTTGGATCAAATATTTCTCTTCTTGGACCCTTTTTCAAACTAAAGTAGAAGAAGGATATAATTATCACTCTCATTAGACAGTTTTATAATTTTTCTCCTCCAAACTCTATAGCCTTAGTTCTCAGCCACCATTTTGTTACAGTGGGCCTGAATTCTGGAGGAAGTGCAAGGGGTGAAGTTAAAGTTAGTAAAGGAAAAAAATACATATAAATGCACAGCCTATCTTTCCTTTTTACCATGCTTGCCACCATTACCAATGGGATTTATCATGCTATTGAATGACATCCAATGACTCTGTCACTTGGAAAGGAGCTGGAACATGTTGTTCATTAACATTGATTCTTATCCCTTAGGGGTCCTGTTGATTGACTACAGAATGATTGAAACATAGTGTCCTTATATAGTTCTTGCAGGAGAATGATACAATTCCATAGCTTTTTAGTTTATATAAAATTAAGGCTACTTTCTAATAACCAGTGACTATAAACTGTACTACTCAACAACTAAATGTACTGCAATGTTACAGTTTATCAAGGTTTTCAATTCTGTAGAAATTTCAGCTGCCAAGCAGCATTATGCAATATTGTGAACTATGCTTTGAAATCCTAAGCTTTCAAGAAGTTTTGCTACAAATATATTAGTATAGTCTTGAATAAGATGTTGTTTACAACTGCTACTCATTTCATTAAATATCTCTTTGTATATGCTTCCTGAGTTCATTAACTTAGAAAATATTTTTGTCAAAAAATAAATATACTCATGGTAATAATAATACAGAGGTTAAAGTTAAAATAAAATAAGATCCTTTTTTGTGTATCTGTCATGCATATAAATATCAATAAAAATTTAAATCAGAAATCAGTAAAAAGTAAAAATGCATATTGACAGCATACACTATTGGTATTCCAATATTGAGACAAGTCACAATAATGATGAAAGGTTGATGAATTAACAACATTGGATAGCCGAACCTTCCCACTATTCTTTAAGGCTCTAAGGTCAGTTAAGTATTGAAAATAAAATTTGGAGTCAAGTGGGTGGTGAGAAAGTTTAGCAAAGCCTATCATGTGATAATTAGTCTTATTCAGTTGGGTAAATTGAAGCTGTACCTGGAGCAGGTTCTTAACAAGGGGTCCATGAGTTTAAATTGAAATAAAAGAAAACATTCTTGTGAGGGCATGTTGTTGCGGGTGTGATATATTTATTAAATAATACACAGTATATTATGAACTTAATAAGGGGCCTGTGGTTTTCACCTGACTGGCAAAGGGGTCTGTGGAACAAAAAAGGTTAAGAACCCTTGACCTAGAAGCCAACCCATTTTCAGATTAAAAGAGGAAAGCTACCTGATAAGCATGCCCAATCTACAGAATATATTGATTGGTAAAAAATGACTATCATTGCCAAGTAATCCAAAACATACAAACCCCATTGCCCTGAAGGAGCTTGTATTATAGCAGGATATGTAGATAAAAAATAATAAATACACTAAGTGAAATATTTTGAATGTTAGGATGTAGGGCAGATTTAAAGGAGAGATTTAAAGGAGGGGTGCTAGAGAGAGAATTGGAAGAGAATGCAGCATTACCCTGGCTTATCTTGGTAGTTCTCATGTAAAAGATGACAAGCAAGGACTTAAAGGAAAGAGGAATATAGTCTAAAAAATATGTGAATGATTAGTATTTCAGATAAAGGAAAGAGCATTCTTTGTCTCTGAGCAGGAATGCACTGTGACTGATGTGGAGTAAGTGAGGTGGAAGATAGGAGCAAGATGGTCATAGGAGAGCATCCAGTAAATTGGACTTGAATGACTGCTACTCTGAGTAAAATTTTGAGCAAACACAGGGTATTTCTCAGAGGAGTTTCATGCATGATTTACGTAGATTATGTTGGCTGCTGTATCAAGTGTAGATTGGGGGGTGGGGAGGGATGAGGGGAAGGCATATGTTGAAAGAAAGACATCAGTTATGAAATATTGTAGTAATCCAGGTGAAACATGGTGGTGACCCAAACCAGGGTGGTGGCAGTGGATTTTGTGAAAAATATATGGATTCTACAAATATTTTCCCTAATTCAGCATGAACAATCTTCATGGGGTTGTCATAGAGTCCTTGAAACATAGAAATACCATTTAATAAAAATCTAATTGTTCTTGTCTAATGCCATTCAATGAAATTGTCATTTGGTAAGGCCATCATTAATTACTCAGCTGGCAGAAATAATTATTTTTAGATATTCTCCTTTTGGCAGCTCAGCAAAAAGAAAGTAAAAATTGGCCTCTGCAGCATAAGCAACTGGAGGTTTCTTTGTAGTCAGCATATAAAGGTGACTTCTGATCTGTTGTTAAGACACACTCCTCTGGAAAAAGAGCATCTGGCACTTTCCCTTCATCCTTTGCTTATGTTCCAATTCATTCATAGAAAAATTAGAGGCTCAACAGCAGCACAATTTCATCCTTGATGCTTGTTTTTTTTTTTTTTTTCCTAAAGAACTACATCAAAAATGACACTGGTGCAATGGGATTTTACTTTCCCCTTACAGAGCAAAGATGTTGCTGATTATACAGATCTGAAAATGAAAACACTGAGATAACAAATTTAAAGGATCCAGGACTTTTAAAAGAAGTATCCAAGTTATAAATTGAAATGCCTTAGAATATGCTTCAGGATATGAAAGTCTTAAATTCCTATGGGGGTTGAGTTTCAATTTATAGCTAATTTTCTTTTCTTTTCCTTTTCTCACCAGCACTTGACTTGTAAATAGCACATTCTTGCAAATAGACATTGTAAAGTCACTGGAGCACTGCTCTTTGTATCCAGATTCAGATTAACTGCATTGATCAACCTGCCTTGGTACCTTCACTTACATAGCTCTAGAGGTACAAAACCTGAAAGAAAATTACAGGTACCCACATCTCTGTAGTCTTTGCGAAATCTATAACATTTTTTAATGTATTTCCATTCCAATGAAATGAAAAAACTAATTGTCTTAAATCTAATCTGGACCTCCTTATAACCAAGTACTGTCAAGTGAGTTCAGTGTTCATATTTGCTGTGACATTAAATTTGTTAAATAATGAAATAAAATAAGGGTAATTCCACTTAATACACATGTTCACAGGAAGGAAAGGACATAGGTCAAATAAACAAAAAGGAGTGAGAGGATTGAGCTTCCCTACAGTCCTAGAGAGTTTTGGTTTGCCAAATTCAAAGAAAACTATGTTGAAGCAGTCAGCATAATAGTCACATTTTGAGCAGCATTATAATTTCAGAATAAAACATCACTCTTAACACCCAATTATTATTCTAAATTTTAATTTTGTTGGTTTTGTAGCTAAATTTATAGATTTTAAGATTCCTGCTTATATAGATATTATTAACATAAGAATTTTAAACTA
This sequence comes from Chaetophractus vellerosus, assembly GCA_004027955.1. Taxonomy (NCBI): domain Eukaryota; kingdom Metazoa; phylum Chordata; class Mammalia; order Cingulata; family Chlamyphoridae; genus Chaetophractus; species Chaetophractus vellerosus. The sequence goes on along the minus strand of PVKH010006693.1, from coordinate 1,430 downwards.
TTTAGGAAACATTACAATAAAAATAATTTTTCAAAAGATGGTAGAGTGAAACTGAATTATTGTAGTCTTGACGCTAATATTTAGTGAAATAAACACAAAACGATAAAAGCTAGGATAGAGAGAAAAATTCACCACCAGCAACCAAATCAAGAAAGGGCTTCAAACTCATGCCATATACTCTGGCAACATGAAAGCAAAGGAAGGTTCACACTGTCCTTGAAGGCTGTCTTAGCTTGCCAAAGAGCAGTTGATGCAAAATAACAGAAATGGTTTGGCTTTTATAATGGGAAATTTATTACTGATAAACTCTTATAGTTCCAAGGCTGTGAAATGTCCAAACCAAGGCGCCATCAGAGATGCTTTCTCACCAAAGACACTGTTGATTCTGGGATCCTGCCACATCGTGAAGCTGGCAGCCAATGTCTGTGTTCCCCTCCAGAATCTCCCGTTTCCTGGATTTCAGCAGTGGGTCGCCAGGCATAAGGCTTGTCTCTTTCCAGGCCTCCTCTCTCAGTTTCAACTGCTCTACTTTCTGACAGAGTTCAGCTGTGAGCTATCACGCATATGGCTCATCTTCTCCCTGATCCCAAGCTCTTTGAGCCACTCAGGACTTCTCTCCTTGAGCTCAGCGGTAGAAGAACCTGGAGTCCTTTCTCACACATTGAAGGATCAAAAATGGCAGCTTCCTTTTCCTTTGTGTCTCCCTCTCTGTGTCTCTATTTATATCAGACCCAGGAAGAGGGTGGAGACACAACCTGAGTCATGCCTCACTGATATAGTCCAATCAAAAGCAGTTTAATCAAGTGATCTAAAGTCTAATGCAATCAAAGGGTTCCACATCCATAGGAAGGAAAGGAGACACAAAAGCAGTCTAGCTGGCAAAAGACAAATGAAGAATCACATTTGTTTACAAACTCAAGGAAAAAGGAAAACTCTTTGGGAGTACCTCTTACCTTAGGAGAAGTTAATAAGGGCTAAATTCAGTAGAATAAGAATTCAAAGCCATATTAAGAAAATAGAGAATGAGATTTTTGAGCTATAGAAATAATCAAAGACCCAACAACACTAACTGAACATTTATTAAATGAATTGGAAAAAGGAAGGATAGAAAGGAAAGGGTTAAATTCTAATAACTGTTATAGAAGAAAGGCATGAGCTTAGCATTTTGAATGCAAAGGGAGAAAAAAATGACAAACACATTAAAGCAGTTAGGAAGATAACACTACATTGAAGGACAGAAAGAATATTTTACATCCTGTGTATAAGTGTCACTTCTACTGTAGAATATTCAATAAATGGAACATAAAAAAATATATTCATGAGAGCAGATGTGGCTCAAGTGGTTGAGCACCCACCTCCCACGTGGGATGTCCCAGGATTGGTTCCTGGTGCCTGAAAAAACAAACAAAATGAAAACAAACAACAAGCAA
>PVKH010006692.1:0-20845 GCA_004027955.1 Chaetophractus vellerosus | reverse complement strand
GAACTCATCAACTATTCCCCCTCCTGTCAACCTTCTGGAAAAGTGTTCGGCGGGAAGGCAAAGTTCTTTCCTCCAGCTTTACTTTCTCTTGCAAACCGACCTAAAACCTTGGTCTAAAAAGGAGAGCACATGTAAAGAAAGGCTAAAAAAAGTAAAAGGAAAATAAAAAAACAGATGCTTAATCCACGTTGAAGCAAGTGGGCGGGGGTTAGCTGTTTGCCCCGGCCTCTTTCTCGTTGATGATCTTCTCACTAGCTCCCCTTGAAGTCTACACCCTTGCAGTGAAGCAATATTTCTAGTGTTTGAATTAGGAAAGCTGCTGTGAAGTCGTCTGGCACTGTTTGTGTGTTGTTGGTATCAGCCATTGAACTAAGGTCTCTTAAAATAGGGCTTGGGAATCTGGGTACCAGTGATCTCAAAGTTCAATGACACAAGCAGCTAAGAGAGCTCATGTAAAAATAGCCTGGTGTGCGTAGGCTTTGCCCCTGACGGATGCTCACCACCTCCTCTCTGCTGTCAGCACCTCTGTTCTCTGATCTTCCACCTACTGCCTCTCATCTGCCTCCGTCGCAACTCCCACTGGCTCTCCTCCTCATGGCAGAGTCACCGAGTGAGCCCTGGGGAAGGGACCTACACCAGCAGGTTTGCCCAGTGTCTAGCATTTGGCAGAGGATGGCAAGTCAAGTTAGAGATTTATTATTTAGAAAAATTATATGGGTGTGTTTAGGTTGGGCCCCAAGTTTAGGACAATAAAATATAATTTAGAAGAGTCTAGCAAGTAGGGAGCCCTTCAATTTGATCAAATTTTGAGGCAGCTGGCTGTTTTTTTTATTGCTGTTGTTTTTCTGGGACTGTGATACTGATCTCTCCCACCTCCTTTCTGAGCAAGCAAAAAAGAAACCCTTACCTGGCCTTCCTATCTCACCTGCTGCATGGATTGTGCACCTTCTCGAGTCAAGAGGGCACCATTCACTTAGACTAGGGGATGAGTAGTCGTGCCTTGGGGCAGCCCTACCACCCATCATTTTGTTGTTCTCTTCTCTCTAATTCTTTCTGTTTTATAGATCCTGAAATGGTGATTTGGTAGGCAGGAATGGTGAGGACTTCTAGATATCGGAAGTCCGTACAGGCAGGAGCTTTCTTTTCCCTTCCTCCCGCCCTATCTCAAGTTGTGTTTGTCACCCACATGAGTTCCTTGCTTTCCCTCTAGTTGGTCTAAGAGATAAATGATCTTGTTCTATGACATCTGAATTTACTAGGGACATTGGCAAAGCTGACTTCTCACTTGTAGCCGCATGTTCTTCCCTGATCTGGTCCCCTTAAAGCTATCTACCAGAAAAAGATAAGAAAGTGGAGGCCAGTAGCTGTCAAGAGAGACTCCGTGAGATTCTAATGACAGCAGAGCTGAAATGAACATTATTTGAATGGCCTTTAAGTTGGGAAGGCTCTTAGAGGTCATCCCCTGCAAACCTTCGCTCAGTGAAGGAATCCAGCTCCTCGCGATTACTCCAGAGACTGCAAACTCACCACCCCACAGGACAGTCCATTTCATTATTAGTCAGTATTGAATCTCGGTTGTTTGATGTTCTTTGAGCACAGTGTCTCCAACATCAAGCACCTACCATGTGTCAGGCTAGACGCAGGCACTGGGGTAAGACACATACGCCGCCCCCAGATGGTCACTGTTGACGATCGTCCCATAAAGGGATAAGCACAACTACAGACAGGCAGAGTGCTCCCCTGACTCAGCCCAGAGTTCTGGATGTGCCTGAATTGGGTTTTGAACTTTTTGGTTTCTAGGCACCCTCATTAAAAGTTACTCTTTATCTACATGATAGCTCTATGATTTAAAAAATACAATGATTATATCCCACTTTAATCTTCTTGACCACAAGGTTAACGTCCCCACTACTTTCAATCATGTCCAGTGGCTCATGACTTTTCTTATCTTAGGCGTTTCCGTCCTTCAGTGTTATGCCCCAGACTGAGCACAGTATTCCTGATGTGATCCCACTGGGGCGGCACGCGGGGAACCATTGTTTCCTATGACCCTGATGTTCTGATAACGTGGCAAAAGAAAACATTCTTGCATTTTAGAGGGCATCATTTGGTCAAAACCCAACCCCCTCCTGCCAAAATCTTTTGTGGTTGAACAGTTGCCAACTCAACGACTCTACTTACTATTCACATTAGAGTCACTTTAGAAGTACCCACTTACTTCCCCTCCCTCTGCTTGGCACTTTCCACTGCATTACAGAGCCTCCGATCTGCCTTCTCAGCGTCAGTACTTCCCAGGGAGAGCTCTGAGTGCCTTAGGCCTTAGAGCATGGCCCCCTCTTTTCTCATTACCTTTTTGCATCTTCTCAGTGCCTGGCATGGACTCTTAACATGGGGATTTTCGCATCTGAGATGTAAGCCATTGTCTCCCTCGAAGTAATATATCCAGTGGATGTAACAGCCCCTGTCCTAACTGTTGGAAAGAGAAAACTGTTCATTTGTTGTATTTGCTAGTTATTTCCTTTATTTATAAAATTAAAATTATTATTTTTTCTTTTTGACAAGGTCCTATGGGTTTTACAAGTTAAATAATTTTATGAGGCTTGAATGAAAAAGGGCAATCCCTTGCTTCTCCCCTCCTCAGTCCCACTTCCCAGGGACAAAAACTTCTAACACTTGTATCTGGTTCTTCTGACATCTAGTTTCATATTATTAAATAACTTATTGACACTGCAACTTCTTGGCCTTTTGATTTTTAGATTTTTAGGTGTTATTTATTGTTTTGTTCCTGTGGAAGATAAGGGATCCATTCATTCAAACTTCTACCTCTGCAACACTCCTCCTCTCCTCCCCTCCTCTCAGTATAGATTTACACAAAATTTGTTAAATCAATATTTGGTGACAATCATGATGGCTATGTAATTATCATACATCTGAATCGATGCTTTCAAGCCTGCTTGCAGAAGGATTTCCCTTTGCCTTCATCTTGAGATTTCCTTCCCCTCTCCTCTGGGTTGGATCCCTTGATCCTTGAATCCCATGTCCTCCTCTTTCTTGAACTATTATACATTTTGGCAGAGCATATTGTCACATAGTTTCTTGAGAAAGAGGGTGTGGACAGTAAAATCTTTGAGTCTTTGACTTCCTGAATACTTTACTCTACTTACCTATGTAACTGTCATTTTACTGGGTATAAAATTCTAAGATGGAAATAATTTTCCCTCAGGATTTTGAAGGTATTTTTCCATTGTCTTCTCTAAATTCTAGTTTTCTTTTTTCTTTTTCTCTTTTTTTATTTTTTATTTTTTTTAGGATACACTGATTACATAAATGTTACACAGAAATTTTAGGAGTACCCATATGCCCCACCTCCCACACCTCCCACAACCTCCCACATATACATCCTTCATCAGTGTGGCACAACACTTGTAATAGATATACACGTTTTGGGGCTTTGCCATCAAGCATGGACCACAGTTCAGACTGTAGACCACCCTCTCTCCCACACAGATCTGCATGATACATGATGATATAAAATGGCCTACATCCTCCATTGCAACATCACCCCGGACAATTCCCAAGTCCCAAAAAAGCCCCCGTATTACAATTGCCCTTCCCTCTCCCTGCCCCCAAAGCATCCAGTGGCCTCTGGCTCCACATAATTTTGTAATTTCTTCCATTGCATGAATCACAAGTCTATAACAGGACACCAACTAGTCCACTCTAGTTCATAGCTCTTCCCCTAATCCCGAGGAGTCTAGGATGGTGCAGCTGCAGGCTCTCTCCATTCCCCAGGACAGCCATCGTCCATCATCATCTCCCCACTAGGTGTCCTGGGTGAGTCCATTGAGTTGTAGAGTAGGAGTTGCAGGTCCACAGAGCCTCTGGACCCAGCTGGCACATGGACAGCCCATAGGCTCCGGTCTCTGGAAGTACACCTAAAACTCTGGCATCAAATATAGGTTTGAATAGAAGAGACCGATGGACCATGAGCAGTGAAGACATATTTCGGTCAGACTCTGTCACTCTCAGGAGCAAGGGTTCCAAAATTAGGGCCCACTGGTAAGGCACCAAACTCTGGTAAGTTCTAGTTTTCTGTTGAGATATTCAATGCCATTCTCATTTCCATCCATAGAATATTACCTGGTTGATTTTACTTTTGTTTTTCTGGAAGGTTTTAGGATTTCTCTTTGTCCCTAGGGTTCTGAAAATTTACAATGATGATTATTGCTTTGAATCATTTGAGGTTCTTTTGGTCTTCATATATGTCTCTTTTCAGTTTTGAAAAATGTTCTTGTACTTTTTGATGATTTTCTTACTCCCATTTTTCTCTGTTAGCTCCTTCTGAATTCCTATTATCCTAAGTGGATCCTCTAATTTAAAAAAATGTTTTTTTATTCCTATTTTCTTTTTTTTTTTTTATTCTGCTTTTTAGGAGATTTCTTTGATTTTTAAATTCCAACTTTTCTACTGAATTTTTATTTCTGCTACCTTATTTTTATTTCCCTAGGGTTTTTTTTTTGTGGTCTCTAAATGTTCCTTTTTATAGAATGCTGTTCTTGTTCCATGAATACAATATTTTCCTTTTTCTCTCAGTGTACTGATTTTAGTTTTGTTTTAAAGTTCTACTTCTGCAGTGTCTCTGTTCTTATGAGTTTTTGTTTGTGGTGGTGGCGGTTTAGTTCCTGCATTTCATGTTGAAGATTTTTAAAAAATCTTTGATCTTTGGTTGTACATTCAAAGCTTCAGAACCTCCAAATAAATCCCCTTTATTTCTCATAGCACAAGCAACTGCTACTCATTTTATGTAAGCCAAAATTAACTTTGGAAAAGAAAATCAAATTCCATTTTGGTTTGTTATAATTTCCTATTTTAGTTGCGTATTAAATGTCTGTTACTACATTTAAAAATTATTTTGAGAATCATAACTTCCTTTCCTAAAAACTCTGAAGTACACATTTCTAGGACCAGACTCTCAAATCTTCCTAAGGCTAAATACTCTTTGTTCAACTTTGTATAACATTTTAGTCTCTATTGCCAATGATCATCTTACAAGAAAGCCTGATGTTACCTGTTGTGGTGGAGAAGAAGTAGAAAGTAGGAAACAGGGGAGAGGACAGTACGACTGGGATGAGGAAGAGGCCTAGAAATTAGCTTTAGAAATAAGGGAGCGTGAAGTGGCTTGTTTGGGTTGGAAGGCTTGTGCATATGTAGAACAGGGGTGATCAAGGAGCACTATGTGCTTTCACTGTATGGGACCCACTCCTTGCCTAGATTACCTTGTTTAATCTTTACAATTTTCCTTTTTCGCACATGAGAAATCTGAGGCTCAGGGAGGTGAAGGAACATGCTGTTTTACATTGGGAATAGTAAGTGTTAGAATTGGAATTCAAGCCTAGTTTTACCTGACTCCTCAGCTTCTGCCCTTGAACAATACCTAACCTCCAGACTGGATTCTAGCATCTCTTCCCAGGATGATAAAAAGGACTCCTATACGGGTGACTTCAGAAAGAAGAGCTGTAAATAGAGAAACAATTTTAAGTATGATTCCTTACTCAGAAAACTGTACTTTCATGCTTTTTTGCTTTTGGAATTTTGGCCCCAATCAGGCAATACCAGCTTTTGCTGAAGTCTACTGAAATATCGTACTCTTCCTATTTTAAGATGCAGTTTTAATTATAATTATGCTTAAACTTTCTTCTAAGTCAGGCAGCAGCTTTCTGTTGCCTGCTATCTGTGGTGTTGCTTTCACAAATCCACACTCCTTGGGCCTTTCAGAGGGAACTGGAGCCTGGGAGTCCTCAGTAGGTTAATTTGCTGACAGTTCTTCAGAGGTGATAAGCTGTGTGTGAAGGCCTCCTCCAGTCCCACGAGGACACATGAACAAGGGCATGTGTGCAGAGGTTAAAAACTTTTCAAGGCTTTCAGTCTCTCCTCAAAGAAGTAAAGTATAAAAATGAATACCAATTTTAAGTGCAATGGCTGCCCAGAAGGAGAAAGACAAACCTTCACCATTTTCAGCTGCTTTCTGTTTTTTGAAGTACCAGGTTCTGTTATTTCCTCTTGTACTAGTTCACAAACTCAGGCTTGATAATTAACTCACTGAACTGAGACCAACATTTCTAAATACTAAACGGCATGTTCTCAACAGAGAGATGATATCCCATTCCCCTTGGTTTCAATGATTGTAATATTCTTTTTCTTATTCTAGAAAATGTAAATACACAACTGAAGTCTTATTTTGAAGTTTCTTAAATTCCAATAAGGATCGTCTTTATTGTCTTCTTGTGCTCTGCCAGCATCTGCAGTGGAAAATTAGCCAAATTCCCTACTCTTTTTCTAGGGGTAGAGAGAGTTTGCAAGCTTCGTAAGCTTGCATGATTGGATTCCCTGGCAGAGTACAATCGTTGCCTCTCGGGGACTCATTAGGTTGTTTTTTCTTAGAAATTCAATTTTTGCTCATGAAAATCTCAACAACCAACTCCATACTTTCAGGGAGTAGTTAGCAGCTAAACACTGCAGCCTCCTCCTTCTGCAGCTTGTGCAGCCAAGAGCCCTCACCTTAGCATGGGTGGGCAAACAAATGCGTCCTGACCTGCTGGCGGGGCAGGCGGGGGGGACAGTGTCCCCAGAAGTTATTGTTATAAATAGTCGTCCTCCACCTTCCAAATAGAGGCATGTGTGCATATCTCAAGTTGCATGTTAACAGAGTTCTAGGGAAAGCAAAGTTTCCAGTTGCCTTTTTGATAAACACATTCTTGGAAAGGGCACTCTGCTACCTAATGAGGGACCCTGGGGAAGATATTTCGAGCAAGTCTGAGGCAGTCTCTCTGTACTCTTTGTGCCCACAGTTTGAAGTACTCGTGAGTTTAATTCCCAGGGGTGACAAGTTAGGACCCAAATGTCAGTTTCAATCAATACCTGTCGTACCATCAGGTTTTGAATCAAGTGTAGAGCTGGATTTTGGGTCATGGAATTTTCCGTGGCCTTTCCTCAGGCATGGCATTCTCTGCTGCCATCTGCCTACAGGGGTGATTAGAAGGGGCACTCCTGGATTTACACCCTGTCACGTTTCACTTGCCTTTTTGTCTGAACTCTCTTGTCCACTGACATCCAGCACACAGTGAGTTATTTCACTGGACTGAAAGGGAATATTGAGATGGTTTATATATTGTGTCAATTACATGGTCCCAGGTACATGATAGCTGGGCCATTTGATCTTGTTTTGTTTTGTCTCAAACTGGAAGGCACTGTTTATCTTCAGCGACTACCTTAGGTTCTTGGGGATGCTGTTCTGCCCTTATCATATCTCCACCCCTTAAGTCAAGTCGAGATATTTCTCTCAGCATCAAAAATCACGGACTATATAGAGACCTTTTCTACCCTTCAACTTCAGGAATAGATGGCTCTCCTGGAACTCATGTGCACCTTCATTCCTTTGAAAATTCTTGGAACTTTTCCTTAGAAAATTCTCAACTGATTTCACCCTGTTATGGGTGCATAATCCCCTGGTCAAACCAAGAGCTGTCTGATGGAAGTGACCATAAATATTTGGGCATTTTTTCAAAAAAATTGTTTTGTTGCGGTAACATGTATACACCATGAAATCTGCTAGTTTGACTATGAGTAAGTGTATAGTGCAGGGACATTAATTGCATCCCCGTTGCTGTGCCACCATCACCATCATCCATTACCAGACTTGTTCATCACTCAAAACAGAAACTCTGTATTCATTAAACAATAACTCCCGATTCTCCCTTTCCTCGGTCCCTGGTAACCGCTAATCTATATTCTGTCTCTATGAATTTGCTGATTCCAGATATTGCATGTATGTAGAATCGTACAATATTTGTCCTTTTCGGTCTGGTTTATTTCATTCAGCATGATGTATTCAAGGCCAATCCATGTTGTAGCCTGAACTTCATTCCATTTGATGGTTGAATAATATTCCATTAAACATATATCCATCCATCTGTTGATGAAGACTTGGATTGTTTCCACCTTTTGGCTATTGTAAGTAATGATGCTATGAACATTGGTGTAAAAATATCTGTTTGAATCCCTGTTTTCAATTCTTTGGAATATATGCTTACTGGAATTGCTAGGGCATATGGTAACTCTATGTTTAAGTTTTTGAGGAACCACCAGTTTTCCACAATGCTGGATCATTTTATATTCCCACTTGCAATGTAGAAGGATTCCAATTTTTCCACATCCGCATCAACACTTGTTATTGTCCATTTATTTAAACAAGCAATAGCCGTTCTAATGGGTGTGAGGTAGTATCTCATTGTGGTTTTGCGTTGCATTTCCTTATTGACTAATGACGTTGAGCATCTTTTCTTGTGCTCATTGAGAATTTGTATATTTTCTTTGTTTTGGATATATGTCTATTCGAGTCCTTTTCCCATGCTGTAACTGTGTTGTTTGTCTTTTTGTTGTTGTGTTGTAGGTTTTCTTTATATATCTTCATATATTATTATATAAACATGTGATTTGCAACTATTTTCTCACATTGTGTGAGTTGTCTTTTCACCTTCTTGAAAATGAACTTTGATGTGCAAAAGTTTTTAGTTTTGATGAAATCCGTTTAATTAATTAATTAATTTTTTTACTTTTTTGCTCATGTTTTTGGTGTCATATCTAAGAATCCATTGCCAAATACAAGGTCATGAAGATTTCCCTCTATGTTTTCTTCTAAGAGTGCCATGATTTTAGCTCTTCTATTTAGGTCATTGATTCATTTTGAGTTAATTTTTGTATATGAGTGAAGTGGGGCCCATTATCATTCTTTTGCATGTGGATACCTAGTTTTCCTAGCACCACCATTTGTTGAAGAGACTACTCGTTCTCCATTTTGTGGCCTTAGTGCCATTGTCGAAAATATTTACAACATCTTAATCCTTGTGTTTCCCTCTTTCTACTACCCAAATCTCCCTTCACATCCTTCCCACCCATTTTGCTATTATCACCATTTTGTTGTACCATATAAAATTGCTATTTTTGAAGGTTAAAATGGTAGAATATTAGAAATTTAATGTGGTTGCAGTATCCTCTAGGGCTCCCTGCCAATCTCCCATTTTCAATTATGCACACACACACACACACACACACACACACACACACACCCCAGACCCTTCCTGGGGAATATTTCTGGGAACTTATCTCAAAAACTCCCTAAACATATTTTGAGTTTCCTAATTGTTGTTCCTAATTGTTGTTCAATTCTTTTGCCCACACCTCCCCCGGCCAGGTGATATATATCCTCAAATCCAACTGGGGTAGCTTTAATACCCCATTGTGGTCACAGGGATTAGAATAATTCTATTTCATTATTCAGAGGTCAGATACACGAGAAAGGAAAAAAAAACAAGGCATGTTGGTAGTAATTTGAAGCAAAATCTATGGTGAGGTGGTAAAACAAAATAATTCAAGATCTCTTAAATTCTGAAAGTGCTTTTAATCGAAAATAGTTTTTGCAAAGAAAAATTGTTTTTATGTGGAAAAAGAGATGTAAAAAGTATCACATGAAGAATACATAGGAAATAACTGATTCCAGGGATTTATTGAGGATCCCAAAGGAGAACCAAAGGCAGTGTCCTTCATTATTTCCCCAGCACAGAGAGGGAGGAGCATATGAACTCTCTTGCCAACGTCAGCTTGTCCACAGAAACACCCTGAGAATAGCTATTGGCTGTCATCCTGGGGAGGCACTTTTCTTGTCAATGCTGTGCTCTTGAGTGTTCTATGATGGGAACAGAAGGAGAGGATGAATATCTGGGAACACAGTGGAAATCTTTTCTGCGTAGGCCAAAGAAGATTGTTTAGAGGTTAGGAAGAGTCCTAGACTTGTGAGGTGTTCAGCTCTGCCACACACTAGCTGGGGGAACCTGAGCGTGTTTGTTCTCCTCTCAGTTTCTTCATCTGAAAGTTGGCTTTTTAATACAACTGTTACGAGGCTGTCACAATATGGAGATGAGCTAATATGGTGAGCATTTGGTCTGGTGCCTGCCATGTAGTAAGTAGATCCTTACGGGCCTATTGACTCAAAGTTCAATCTGAATAACAGCCGTCTCCACTCCTTGAAGCAGCAGAAACACCGGAAATTTATGAGTCCACTTTGTGAGGAAATGAGAGACATTTCCATAATATAAGGGATCCTGTGACTTAATATTTGAAACATATCACAAGATGCCATCTCCATACTCCCAGAGTTATTAGGAATTAGGGAAGACTGAAGAATCTGAGAGCTCAGATTTTTTTTTTTTTTAAAAAAAGGACAAAGACAAAATGGGAACAACTCATGAGAAAGCCAACTGGAAATTAAAACAGAAAACTATTTTATCATAGAAAATGTAGAATACAGAAGCCAAACCACCATGTAGTCTTGCGTACTCACCTAGAAAGTATGATTCTGTGTTTATACATTGGGATTGTAAGTGTTTAATACCTGGAATGTGTCAAAAAATGTAATGCCCTTAATTTGCCTATAAAGAATCTACCTTTCTTCTGCATTCCCACTCACGCTCAGTGAGACCCAGTTATTTACACATCAAATTGGGTTAAAAGCTTAGTCTGAGCCAATATTTTAATCATTCCATTTTGGAAGTATTCAATCTCTCTTCATAAAATTTATGTTCTCTCAGGGTTCACCCTTCCTCTTCTGCTTCTCTATAGGGCAAGAGTAGAAAATGGTTTGTGCATCAGCCTCAAGGTATTAGGGGAAGCCAGGGTCTTGGGCTCTCCAAGTGCTTTCTCTGCCCTCTGGTTCCTGTCCACCTGATGGCTCCGTGCTCTGTAGGTGGGTCATGATGGTTTTTTTTGCAAAGGTATAACTTGTGATCTGTTCCTTATGGCAGAGCTTGGTGAGGTCCCTGGATGTCTCAACCTTACCTCAACTCCTGCTGGGGACTTAGGTCTTAAGGAACAACACGGTGGTGCATTCCCTGGGTTTTCTTTTTTGTTTCATATATTCCAGGGTATGTGTGGGGACCTGGCAGAAGTACCATTGGGTACAGACACAAAAGTCCTAAGGAAAGCCTGCTCTTCCTAGCCAAAGGACCAGGAAAAGGACAGCCTAGCAAAGTAAAAGGGTGGGAAAAGATGTATAATGCATTAGAAAGCAGGAGTGGCTATATTAATATCAGATAATGTAGACTTCCAAGCAAAGAAAATTAACAAACAAAGAATATTACGTCAGGATAAAAAGATCACTCCATCTAGACTACATAGTAGTCCTAATTGTGTATGCATCCAACAATAGTGCTGTAAAATATGTGAAGGAACTGAAAGGAGAAATAGACAAATACAGAATTATAAATGGAAACTTCAACACTCCTCTGTCAACAATTGATTGAGCAATGAGACAGAAAATCAGCAAGGACATAGAAGAATTCAATAACACCACCAACCATCAGGTTCTAGTTGACATTTGTCCCACACACAACCCAACAACAGCAGTGTACACATTTTTCAAGTGCCCACAGAACATATGCCAAGATAGAGCATATCCTTGGCCACAAAACAAATCTTAACACATTTAGAATAATTGAAATTGTACAGAGTGTGTTCTCTGACCACAGTGGAATTCAACTGGAAACCAGTTATAGAAAGGTAATAGGAAAATCTCCAAACTTGGAAACAAAATAACACATTTCTAAATAATCCATGAGCCAAACAGTAAGTCTTAAGGGAAAAAAATGCCAATTAGAGCCTGTTGGTTGATAGTGTTGTTGAGCAAATAATCTAGGCTGAGACAGATTCGATGAAACAATTTATAGAGTCTTAAATGTTGAAGAAAATTGTTAGAGGTCATCTAATACAATCTCCAAGCCAATGAAGAAAGTGATTGATTATGGAAGGTAAATGGAAAATAGAGCAGCAGCAAACTGGGTGGACAGCACTAGCAGGGTGCCAACATTAGCCCACCGTGACTGAGCAGGCATTGTTCTCAGTGTTATGCACGAATACGTGATTCGTTTCCTCCTCCTTGCAACCACAAGAGATGGGTCCTATGATTATTGCGATTTTTAGATGAGGAAACTGAGGCACAGTAACAGTTAAGTGAACACCATGCAAAACTAAAAACAGAACAGCATCAAGAAATATTTTCTACTGCTCTTAAAAGTTTTTCATGGTCATTTCATACTAGGTGTCTTAGTTTGCCAGGTCTGCTATAACAAATACCTGCAGACTTGTTGGCTTAAACAGGGATTTATTGTCTCATAGTCTTGGGGCTAGAAGTGCAAAACCAAGATATCAGTAGGCCATTCTTTCTCTGAAGAGTGTAGCAATCTGTTGGCAACCCACAATTCAATCTCTGCATCGGTGACATGGTGGCCTGTCTCCTGTCTCCTACTGAGTCTGCATGCAAATTTCCTCTAAGGACTCCAGTCTCATAAGATTAGGGTGCACTCTGATTCAGTTTGGCCTCACCTTCACTGATATCATCTTTGAAGATCCTATTTATGAATGAATTTATATCCACAGGGATTAGTACTTGAACATGTCTTTGTGGGGGACATGATTTAATCCACAACCCTGGGTTTTACCCTATTTACATTTATGGGTCCATGACAGTTTTCTATTTGTACTCACTTATTTTATAACATTTTATGTATAATGTTATTTGAGATTTTCTTGTGCCATCACATTGGTTTTCTTAAACGCCTCTGTTTTCCCCTCTTAATTGACCTTACTTATGATTATCCGGTTTAAAGTTATTATGGGATCTTTGACATTGTATTTATTTCAAATAAAAATTTTATGTCCACATTTATTAATCACATTGTGAGAACTGATAAACGCACGGGCAAAGTCATAAAAATTATGCCTATTCCTCTTCCCCAACAGTTGCTCCTAAGAATTGTCCTTTCTGCAGATAGAGCATTTGTCTGCCATCTCCTCTATTCTCCATAGAATAACATTTTAGAATTTTCTTTAGGCATTTTCTTTTATTTGTCAAACTTCGATTTTGCTTGGGCAAGTTGGTGAGTTTACTGGCAAAAGCATCTTACCAGACTTCCTGATATTGAAATAGAGCTCAGAGGTGGAGAGTAGAATAATGAGGGAAAATCATAATTACACAGATATTTTGTCTGAAAAACGAAAAAGCAAAATTATAAATAATTTCTGTGTCTTAGTGTTGAACGGTGCCATCTTAGAGCATAAAAAACTGAACAAATTAAAAAATTTATATAATGAGAACATGGCACCTGCCCTAACAAAACAAAAGCCATTCAAATCCATCTCGCTCCAGGGCACTTAAGATCTTCCCCTTCCGCAAGAGGCTTTCTTGATGAGTCCTTTTTTCTTTTTTTTGCCTTGTATGCATTTAGCCATTAATGAATGTCTTTTAAAATAATTCTGATATAAAATAACTTAATTTCTTAATTTCCAAAGGAAACTGCACTTCCCAGGTATTTTTATATTTTCAAAAGCTTGAGAAAGGAAGAATTTTAAAGAACCCCTCAAAGGAAAGGAGTGCTTATTTTTCTTTTACACGTGATATATGAACATATCGATAATGTTTATATTTATCTTTGCATCTGGAATCTTGATACCAGCTCAGCAATGATCATAAGTATGATCCTGGAGAAATAAGGACCAAAGTGAGGCATGGGAAATGCAAAAGTAAATTCAGATCTTTTGTACTTTCCAATGTGAAAGTAGTGATGATGTTGAGGTGGTTTGGAACAGTAGAAAACTTTATTAAATTTGACACTGCTTACAGATATTGGAGAGCAAAGTAAGAACCATACTAAAACTCTTATTTAGCTTCATAAAAATAATGTCAATTTTATTTGTATAAACTCTTTACCTCTTATGTCTATATTTTATGTAGCAGAGTAACAATTATGTAGCACTATATACAAATCAACTTAAAAGTTTTTGTAATTTATTTGACTCCATTAGTAAACTCCATATAGGGTGACCACATGTTCTAGATTTTCTGAGCATAACCCAATTACAAAAATTGAGCCCAGTTGTCTCAATAAATTATTAAAATTTCTCTTTGATGACATCCTATAATTGGAAAGGTTGTTGAAGTAGTCCACAAAATCCTGCCTTACCCCTGACATCACTGAATTATGGGGCTAGTTTGCAGATTGAATCATGGTATCAAGAGGGGAGAGAAGGGGATGAGGGAAAATAATTTTGTTTCCTTCCCTTTGTGTAAGATTAACCCTAAGTGACATTTGCAAATAGGGGCAGTTTGAGGTATGTTTTTGTCATCTGAGGTAGATGCTGTTTATGTGCTGCACCTCCCCTTTACAGCCTGCCACATCCATGTCCCCAGGGTTAGGAGTGCTGTCCCCTTCTCCTGACAATTGCCCTTGGTCAGTGAAGCTGCCTAATCTTGAAACACCTGGGAGGACAGCCCTCAGACAGTGACTGGCTGATACCGGGTACAAAAGTCTGCGCCTCTCACCACAGGAAGTGACCGTTCTGTGATATCATTCATACTCCAGAGCTCCCCATGGGATCAGGCTTTGAGTAAGTCTCAGCAGAACCTATACCTTTCCTGAGTTCTTTCCTCTGCCCTTTCAGGCTTCCCTCACTTGAGAGCACTCTCTCAACAAGTCACTTGCACTAGAATCCCCATCTCAGGCCCTGCCTGTAGGGAACCTGAGCCTGTACAGCATCTTGCCCATTTTACATCTTTTACCCATAACCTAGTTCCCTCTTCTGCCACACACACAACCTAGCTGGATATTAAGAGACAAGTAAACTAAATCAACTTCATAGGATTTCTTGAATTTGTGGCTTAAAGTCTTTTATTGCTTTTGAAAATTCTTAGGCATTATCATTTTAAATATTGCTTCTTTATAATCCTCCCTCCTCTCCTCTGGCACTGCAATTCCATGTACATTATACTTTCTGACTTTATCCTGTATCCTTTAAATTATATTTTCTTCTGAATTTCCCATCTTTTTTTTTTCAGTGCTTAAATCTGTATATTTTTTCTGACCTACCTTCCATTTCATTTTTCTCTCCTCAGCCATGTCCATTGGGCTGTTAAATTCAGCCATTAAGTTCTAATTATTAAACTTGGTTATTATGCTTTCCTGTTGTTGGATTTACATTTTTGTATAGCTTCTACTTCTCTTCTGAAATTCTCTATCTAGTTTTCATCCATAAACATTGTAAGCGTGATTATTTTAAAGTCTGTGTCTAGAGCCAAAATTTAGAAACCTTATAGATTTATAATAGAAATACACATTTCTATAGTTTCTGTTGGTTCCTGTTGTCTTGTTTCACATGTACCTGATTATTTTTGGTTGTGTGCCAGACATTTTCTTTGTAAAATTGTTTGTACAAATAACTTGAGGCCCATTAGGATGCAATCTTTCTCCAGAAAGGATTTTATATTTTCTTCTGCCAGGCATTTAGAAATCTAGGATTATTTATCCAATTTCATGTCTGAGATGATTTGAAGCTATATAAATTATGCAACCTATGTAGCTCCAACCTAAATTGAGAGGAGTTTACCAGCAATACCCCTTTCCCCAATTCACACATTCTGATAAGCCTTGTATCCCAATGTCTATCCCTCTAACTTGGAATTGTTGTCAAAATCCCCAATCAGTCTCTTAGCTATCCCCTGAAAGACATATAATGCTAGGGTAAAAGAAACCCTCAAGGCCAGACTTTCCCTCTTGAGTTTCCATCATTCCTCAAATCTTGGCCCTACAATTCTTTACTATCTTGTTAATTCTCCAAAGCCTTCAAACAGGTTTTTAATTTTTATTTATTTATTTACTTATTTATTTTATTTTATTTTTTTTAAGATTTATTTATTTTATTACATATCTCCCCTTCCCCCCCGCTGAGGCGACATGCCGAGACTGGTCACTGCGCAGGCGCAGCTTTCCCCGCTTGTGGACGGCTTCTGCTTCCATTCACGGCCGGCTTTCAGTTCGCGGGTGGCTGGCTGTGCTCCATTCGTGGGCTACCTGCCCTGCCCGTGGTGGCTTTTGCCCTGTCCGTGGCAGTTTTTTGCCCTGCCCACAGCAGCTCTGGCCCGCCCATGGTGGCTTGCCATTCTCAAGGTGGTCTGTCCGCTAGGAGAGGTCCCCGGGAACCAAACCCGGGGCCTCCCATGTGGTATGCCGGTGCCCTATCCACTGGGCTATCGAGCTGGCCCCAGGTTTTTAAAAAATATATATTTTGTGCGATTTTTCTAGCTGTCCTAAGAAAAAAAGATTGGGACAAATTGTTTGGTCTGGCATTATTGGAAACATACATTCCAGACTGAAAATGTTTCTGGAAAGTTGACAAGGCATGACATCTTACATCTCAATAAACACCTGCAGACTTATTTTAAAGCATTCTTGGTCTGTGTCTCCTGTTTCTTCATCTCATCTTTTCTGCATTATTTTTTTTCTATTTGAAATCTCTTGTTAATAGTTTCACCCACCATGCCATTATTTTAAAAATTTCTTTATACTAACCCAAAACTTTGAAATGGTAAAAATGGAAATGGGTACCTAATCTCCTTCATTATCCCTATCCATTCTCTGCTTTCCTCTCTTAAAAGCACTACCTACCCTAGGAGTTACCTGGTGTCCATATGTTGCTCCATGATCTTCAGGACCTGCCATTGTCCAACTCCAGCCATCCTAGCCCTGCTGGAGTAGAGCCTCATGAGCCTCTTCCCATTACCTGCAGTTAGAGCTTTAAGATAAGCCACAAAGATGGGAAAGACCATGGAGGTTATCACATGGGATTATCTTATTCAGTAACTAAGGGAACATGTCTGGACAGGCTAAGAATAATGTTACTCCTCCCAAATTTGCATTGGGGAGGTATCTCCACATATTATAGGATTTTATAGACATCTCAGGGTCCCATGGAAGAGGAAAACTTTTGAAGTAAGGAGGAAATTTTCCCAGGTTTACAGTGTAGGTAGGTGAAGAAAAAACTAATTATCTTGGACTAGTTTAATAATATTGCCATAAATCATTTTTATATGAGCATAGCAATACTATCAACAACTCTTTTTGTATAATTGGAACATATTTGGTATAAGAATAAACAAAATACTCATTGGGAGAATAACATAAGAAGGAGAGTGAAGAGGAATTTAAAAAATGAAAAGGAAGAAACAAATGATCACCAAGAGTCACTTTCTCAAGTTTCCCCATTGCCCAAGTCAAAGAACCCTCTTCTGGCCATGCGATACAAAGTGATCTATTTTCTGCTGTCTTTAAATTCTTGCTTCTGGATGCATCCTTCCCTCTTCCAGGTTCTGTGGCACACATTCCTCTCCCTCCATTTCATACAAGTCTGGTTCTGGGGCATTTTCCAAAAGGCATACTTTCTAGGATACAATTATGTACAATGCCTTATGCAAAGAAGCCTTCCCCTCTAGGAAAAACAGTTCTGTGGTTCCCTTGCCGTTTGCCAGAACCCCAGTCTTGTATTAGTCTTCTCCAGAGCATGTCTTGTCTGGTTCAATCATCTTCTACTGAATGACTGTGTCTTACTGTTTATTTCATGCATATGATTATGGCTTGCAAAATTTGATGCAAATGCTACTGAAAGTTGCTCTGTAGAGGTTGTGCCTCAACTAAATGAAAACCTTTGCAACTTTCTCCCATTTCCTTACTTTTTACACACATCTCATTTTATCAAACATGGATACATAAATTAATTTCTCATGCCAAGTTCTTTGTGGAAATCAGTCAGATAAATATCTATTCCCTTGGGCCTTATAAAAAGCAAGCCAATTTAGCATGGTAATTGTGTATAGTCCAGGCCCTGCTAAATATAAAGACCCTTAAATACTTAACATACTTCCCACTTTGCTGATTATGTAAGGGAAAATTGGTCACTGCCCTTCTTTAGAGTGTATTTGCTCCCTTAATGAGTCCCATTAAGCCATCAACATACAAATGCTGGAAATCCATTTTCCCCCTTTTGTTCAGATAATCCTAGCAATCTATGTCTTACATACTTTCCTGGCCAAGAATAAGTCAGAACTTCTTCAAGGCTGGCGTCCCTTAGGTGATGGGTTGATCTTCCAGAGCAGCTTTTATAAGTCAGCCCTTTGTGCCACCACTTCTGTGTGATCATTTGGACCTCATGAATAGTACACAAAACCTGGCAATAAAACCCAGCTGACTTTTATTGGTTTCCATTTACAAAGTTGGCTTCCAGCCTGTGTCTGGCATCAGAATGAAGCCATTCTCACACTAGTAGATCCAGAATCAAATAATCCCCCAGCCGTGTCCATTCCCTCTGCCCCTGGGGCTTTGACTGTTGTCAGCTACGAAATATACAAACAAATCCCACTTCAGGACATCTTATTTCCAAGGATTATTTTTAGTTGAAATAAATACCCCCCCCCTTTTTTTTTACATTTCCAAGGCACTAATTTATCACTTGTCACTTCTTTCTACCTATCTCCATTTTCCTTTTTCCAGATTATCTGCCAAATTAGTTTAAGTCTTCTCATGTCACTAATTTCTTATGTGCCTGGAAGAGTAAATAAGATGCTTCATCTGGTTCCAAAGCAGGCATTCAGGGGCGAGTGCCCGGCAGTGCTTCCTGTCTGTCGAAATGGTGTGACAGTGGCAGGAGCCGCATTTTGTCTGTTTTATTACCGCATCTTTGGGTGCTTTCCACCCTGGAGCCATTTGCCCCAGCATCTGCTTTGTTAGACACTGGCCTTGCTGCCCTTCTCTTTCTCCCCAGCAGGCAGTCGGGAGCAGGATGTTTGCTTGTGCCCCATCCACAGCCATGGGAGCACCAGGGTCCTTGTGGGAAATACACTGCCCAGGTCGTTAAATGTGTAGCTATTCCCTTTGCTTCAGCCACTGTGGGGATATAGTAGTCTATATTTGTATAATACTTTAGAGATTTTCATGTGTTGCTTCATTTAAATCTTACAGACTGTGAGAAGTATGGAAATTAATAGAACCATTTTATAGATAAGGAAATTGAGCCTTGGGGTAAGTGATATACTAGGAATTAATGGCACTGGATTTGAATCTAAAAGTTTACATTTCTTTTCTCAATTCCTTTCTAAATGACCATTCATTTTTGTGGCGTGAGTACTGTTCTTTAAGATTTTCGCCCTTTAGTCACCCCTAGGCTTTCAGAGTGGCACTCAATTGCCGTTTGCAAACCTGGTCACTCAGAGCTAAGTGTACATGTTGACCCATGCGTGTTCAGGGTGACGTTGGCACCAAGCCCTGGACCTGTCCCCAGACTCTTCTGCTTTGTCCCTGGCAGCAGGCGGCAGTTTCCATTCAGCTCCCGCATGCTCCTGGGTGGCGGGGAGCAGGAACAGCAGCTGGGGCAGAGGGAGCTGCAGGCCAGGCAAGTCCAGTGCTACTCCGGGTCGTTCCATTGCCTCCAGGCTGGAAGCCAACCTCCTTAGCAAGGAAGCCAGGTCCTGCACTAACAGTCCCAGCCCTTTTCTCCTAACTTACCACCTCCCATCGCCCTTCCCTAGTTCCCTGCCCCCAAATGCCAGCCTTAAACACATTCCATGCTCATTTGTGTCTTTGCTCACAATCCTTCCTTCCCTCCCTGCCCTTGCCATGGTCTCTATACATGGACGAAGTGTATGTCCCACCCACTGATGTTGCACCTGGTTGTGCAATTTGCTTTGGCCAAGGACTGAGGCCTTAAGAGTCATTGTGTATTTCTGTTCACCCTTCCGTGCTTCTCTCCTCTGCCATAAGAACATGCCCTGAATATCTGCTGGTCCCTAAATCAGGAGACATGTGGAGCAGTTCTGAATTTAGTCTACAGTCTGGAGCCAAGTCCAGCTGAGCCCCTCAAAGCCCCAGCTGAACTTCAGACCTGGGAGTGAAAAATGAATGCTTCCCTCATAAGCCACTGAGTTGTGGGGCCATCTATTATTAGCCTTATTGCAGATGAAATATTAATTACTTATTTATTATACTCCCAGTGCATGCATACACACACAGAGAGAAAATTCTTTTCCCACCTGAACAAATCACTACTCATTTTTCAAGACTCAATTCAAGAGAAGAATTCTCTCAGGTTGAGTTGGGTACCGCATTCTATGAACGCTTTGAACCGATTTCCGTTAGTGTCCCTCCCACTGTGCTCCACGTTGTGTTCTCCGTGTGAGGAGCAGGCCTTGAGGCAAAACAGAGTTTGGAGCAGAATGTCATGGGAGTGGGGGGTGCGTCATCAGTAACCAATCTTGTTTAAACGACAGAGACGGGCCAGGCTGAGGAAGAGGCAGAGGGAGCAGCGCCCAGCGGGCGTGCCGTCGGTGGCCCTGCCCCAGCGTCTGCGGGGAACAGTCAGGGTGCTCGCACTGATAAATGTGTTTCTCCCATGAAGATTGTAATGACTCACTCGTTCCCACATCCAGGTGACATGTAGCCCAAACTCCCACGACCAGGCTATCGTCTGGCTTAATGCATTCAAGACTCTAATGGTTAAAATTGGATAATGTAAGATAAATCAGAATGTCTCAGAGAGATATACTATACCACAACCAATTCATTTTCACCTTAGTATGAATCAGTTTATCTAATAAGCTAGCAAACCCTGGGGCACTGGTGAAATGGGAAAGGTGGGTAATTTGGATGGGGCAAGTACCCTTTCTGAAGCCAGGGGCAAAATGAGGGGGTGGCTCAATTGCTCTGCATCTGGGGTACCCAGATGGAAATCCAGGAGAAGGGGTTCTATAAAGAAGCTTAAGTTTCAAATGAGTGGATTTACCCTGCGCTATTGGGAGAAAGGAGTGGAATAACTAGACCCTGTCTTGATGGATCTTTTTATGGCAATCAGACACAAACTTGGTGCTAGCTGGAGTGAGTATTTCTGTTTCCCTACAAAGCATACACATCCCTGTTCT
>PVKH010006691.1:7412-20948 GCA_004027955.1 Chaetophractus vellerosus | reverse complement strand
CCGCCACGGGCAGGGCAGGTCGCCTGCAAATCGAGCACAGCCAGCCACCTGCGAACTGGAGCCGGCCGTGATGGAAGCAGAAGCCGCCCACAAGCGGGGAAAGCCGCGCCTGCGCAGTGACCAAGTCTCGGCGCGTCGCCGCAACGGGGGGGAAGGGGAGATATGTAATAAAATAAATAAATCTTTAAAAAAAAAAAAAGATTTAAAAAGACTATTTGTCACATAAAAAACTGTACCTGATTGTTCATAGTAGCTTTATTCATAAAAGCCAGAAATTGGAAACAATCCAAATGTTCTTTGGCTGGTGAATGGTTAAGCAAATTGGTACATCCATGCCATGGGATTCTACTCAGCAATGAAAAGGAATGAACTATTGCTACATGTAACAAGTTGGGTGGATCTCAAAGAAATTATGTTGAGTGAAAAAAATCAATCTCAAAAGGTTACATGCTGCATTATTCCATTTATGTAATATTGTCTAAAATATAGAGTTTAAATGATATACAGATGGAGAACAGATTAGTCTTTGCCAAGGGTTGGAGGAGGGATGGGAATGGAGGTAACTATAAAGGAGTAGCACAAGGGATCTTTGTGATGATGCAACAGTTCTGTATATTGATTGTGGGGTGATAACACAAACCTACACATGTGATAAAATTGCATAGAACTATATGTACATACACACAAGTGAGTACATGTAAAACTGGTGAAATCTCAATAAGGTCTATGTCAATATTCTAGTTTTGATATTGACCTATAGTTATGTAAGATGTTATCTTGGGGGAAATTGTGTGAAGGGTACACAGGACCTCTCTATACTATTTTTTGCAACTTCCTGTAAATCTATAATTATTACAAAATTTAAAAAAATAAGAGGAGGAAACAGCAGTAACTGGGTCTAGGAAAAAAAAGACAAGTTTATTCAGGATCAGTTAATTTTAGGATATATATATTTTTTATATCCCCCCTTTCTGCTTGTTCTTTCTGTGTTCATTTTTGCGTTCTTCTGTGTCTGCTTGTCTCCCCCCCATTGTGGGGACCCGCAGAGTCAGCTCGCTGCGCGGCGGCCTTGCCTGCTCACGGGCGGCTTGCCCTGCCCACGTCGCCTTTGCCCTGTCCATGGCGCCTTTGCCCTGCCCACAGCGGCTTTTGCCTTCTCAAGGCAGTCTGCCCACTCAAGGAGGCCCCAGGAACCGAACCCGGGGCCTCCCATGTGGCAAACCGGCGCCCTACAAATTGAGCTACAGCCGGCCGCAGGGTATTTTTAATAGAGTGTTGAGGACGTAAAGCCAAAAGCCAAAAGATCAAAGAAGGAAATGGGTGGTGAAAAATCTCTTCTTCCAACTTGTATTAGTCAGCCAAAGGGGTGCCTTTGCAAATATACCAATAATTGTTGGTCTTTATAAAGGGTATTTATTTGGGGTAGAAGCTTACAATTACCAGGCCACAAAGCATAAGTTTCTTCCCTCACCAAGGTCCATTGCCATGTGTTGGAGCAAGACAGCTGCCAACGTTTGCCAGGGTTCAGGCTTCTTGAGTTCCTCTCTTTCCGGGGCTTTGTTTCTTTGTTTCTCTCCGGGCTTAGCTCTTTTGCTTTCTCCACAGTTCAGCTGTAGACTATCAGGCAAACGGCTCACTTCTCTCCTCCTGGGGTGTTCTCTCCAACATCAGAACCGCTGCTCAAAAACCGCTTCTCAAATCTGCTCCCTCTGTCTTTTGCCTTGCCTTTTATACTTGACACCACACCCACTGAGGTCCAGTTAATGCCCTAATCATAACCTAATCATGCCCAGATGAACAGATCAATTTACAAGCATGATTCAATATCGATTTTTGGAATTCATAATTACATCAAACGGCTACACAACTGAACTCAAGTAACTCATAGTATTTGCTAAACATTATAGTGCATGCCAACTGAAATGGACAAGACTTTTGTAATAAAGGAAAAACAAAATCTTGGAGGTGTTATACTTGAATGTCTGATTTGTTGAACCAGATTGCAAGAGAAATATTAACAGAAGACTCTCTGCCTTTCTCAGACTCACTGTCCTCCAGGGGAATCAGTTTTTCAACCAAGAATCAACATCCTGCAAGGCTAAGGTTGGGGGTTATCAAGTTCTTGCTACCAACCATTTTATCACTGAGCAGAGACTATAATCATTATATTATTGACAAATAGTTACATTTTTACTTTCTGGTCATTTCATGTTATACTCAGGGTTAGTAATATAGGAAGGCTGGAAAGTATTTTCCAGAATAACTTAAGTGATAGGAAGTAACCAGGGGGTATATTTACAGCTCAGCATGTGGGACCAAAGAAGTTCAAATCATTGCCTGAACTGATAATAATCACCCTTTAATGCAAAATCCTTTTGGGTTCAGAGTTTAATACACAAGACAAAATGTTTCTTCCTATCTCAGAAGTCCCCATTCTAATATATATATATATATGCGAAACTTGCAATTTTTTTTTTAAACACACTTTTGGTGTTTTTGTGTCCATTTGCTGGGCAATTCTCTGTGTCTGTTTCCTGCCCCCTCTTCTCATCGTTCTCCCATCTTCACCAGGATTTGATCCTGGGAACCTCCAATGTGGGAAAGAGGCATCCTACTGCCTGTACCACCTTAGCTCCTGTTTTTTTGGTGCACATCATCTTGGCTCTCCCTTGTGTTGCTTTCCTGTTATGTCATCATCTTGCTGTGTACTGCGGCAGGGCCTGGTGGCGCACCCATGCACGGGGCCTGACAACCCACGTGCCTTCTATATTTTTCTTTATTTTTACCGGGAGGTCCCAGGGATCAAACCCAGGTCCCTCCATATGGGAGACGGACATCCAACCATTTCAGCCACATCTGCTCCCCCCTTGCAATTCTTATAGTCTAAAATCTGATTCACCTCTATCCAAAGTCTCTGTTCCCATGTACTTGTTGGAGAAAGAATATATATATATTCTCCAATCTCCAAATCTAATCATGATCAATTAGCTGTTTCTTTTTCCCCCAAGAATGGTTTGCTTCCAATTTCATGATAGAAAGCTTTCCTTTGTCCTTTGATAATATCCATAACATCTCATGAATAAATACACTTTCCTTACTTACTAACTTGGGGACAAATCCTGGAAAATTTTGCTCATCTGTTTTAGTTTCATATGAATTGGAATTATTGTTTCAGAAAAAAATGGAAACTTAAAACTTTAGAAACAGAAGGGACTTTAAAAGATTCTCTATCCAAGCCCCTTGTTTTATTTTTTGTATGTAAAGAAACTTAGGCACAAAGAAAAAAAAAAGTAATTCCCCAAATTCATGAAAACAATAAAGTTAGAGAGATAAGTCTAATGATTTTACTCTTAGAAACTACAATCTAGTCTTCATGCTTTTGAAAAAAATACCTGAATTACTACCACCACTTTTTCTTTCTAAAATACAGAGACACTTAAAAGGCAACTATATTTTTCAGATCAACTGCTTGATATATAAATATATAGTGTGAGGTGAGGTGTTTGTATTTACATATAGCACTTTGTTTGTGGCCATATTGGAACACTTATCAAACTACAGTATAGCCACTTGTGAACTTAAATATTCACCTGCCACAATATGCATACCTGAAAACTAGTAACCAAGCATTATTTTACCTTTTCCCTTTATTTTTCCCATTTAAAAGTATGAGGTATTTCAACATTCTGAAAAATATAGACAACAATATAACAAACACTTATCACTCAGCATTACCAAGTATTAGAATTTTGTTGTATTTATTTTGTCTTTTTAAAAAAAAGAAATATTAAAAACACTGTTGAAACCTCCCAAATTCATTCCTCTCCCTCCCTTTTCAGAGAAAACCAGTATTGTGAATTTGGTGTTATGTCATTCTCATGCATTTTTTACATATATGTATGTATCCATATATATATGCACAATAAAAATGTTTTGCATATACTTTAAAGCATTATTTTAATGGTAGCTTACTCTAAGTATCTCCCTGCAATTTGCTTCCCCACACACACACTTACTATTATGGTTTTAAGATTAATCCATGTTGATATAATCATTCATTAACTCATTCATTCATTTCAAACTGCTATGTAGTATCCCACAGTATGAACATACCAAAATTAATTTATTCAATTTCCCTATTGGAAAATGTGTATGTAGTTTTCACTTTTTCACTGCTACAAACAATATTGCAATGAAAATTCCTTTTGGGGGACGGGGGTGCCAGAGATTGAGCCCAGGATCTCATACATAGGAAGCAGGCACTCAACCACTGAGCTACACCTGCTCCCCTGAGCATTCTTTTAATGTTTCTTTGTGCACATGTGTAAGGGTTTCTTTGGGGTATATTGTTATAAACATTGACAAATTGAAATTAAATTATTAGATATTGAAAAATTGCTCCCTAAAATGGTTGTCCAATTTTTAATTCCACCAGAGTTTGAGTTCCCAATTGGTATAGTCAAACTTTCAAATTTTGGCCAATCTCATGGGTGTGTAATAGTATCTTATTGTTTTAAGTTAAATTTTCCTAATTACTAGTTATATTCATATCTATTCATATGCTAATTTTCTATATTGGATTTTATCTTCTCTGAATTGCCTGTTCTTATTTTCTGCCAATTTCTCTGGAATTGTTTGTCTTCTTTTTAATTGCAGGAGCTCTTTATATATTCTGAATATACTAATTCTTTGTTGGTGTTATGCATTACAAATACTTCTGCTAGTGTGTTATTCATCTCCAGAAACTGGAAAAGTACCTGGGAGAACTTAAAATTTAAAAAGTATGCAGAAAATTTTTAAAAATAAGAAGGGAGAGAGGGAAAATTGGAGAGAGCAATTTCACACATTGTTCTGACCAAGCTATAGGCATTTGAAAAAGGCTTCACAACAGACTTGACAAGACTAATCATCATCTCAGTTTGTTCAAATATCTGATTTATTGATTTATTAAAATGTTTACCACCCTAACTTCAGAACATTCTGTGTTGTTGGTGGTGATGGTGATGATGGTGGTGACTTTTTTGTTTGTTGTATTGTTTTTTGGTCAATCTGGGCAACTGTTTTTAAACAAAAGTTTACTTTTTCCTTTGCCCTCTTTTTAGCAAGTCACTATAGTTGAAAATCCTCATAACTAGATTAATAAATGTTAGCTCATGACCTCTTAAGATTGTTTCACTGCTGTTCTTTACCAACCCTTTTTTTTTCTAGAGAAGGCACAATTAAATAAAAGACACATATAGTACACATTTGCTTTCCTCAGGCATAGGAATTATATTGGGGCTATTTCCATATAGTCAGTATTCTCCTAGACCTTCTCTGTAGATGCCAATTAGAAGATTAGTGTCTTTTCTCTCACCCTCTTTGCTATTAAATAGTCACACAAAAGCTGAGCTGACAAATTACTCTCTCCATGGTGCTCAACAAAGACAGACAATAGATCATCATCATTTACTATACTCAAATCCTATTAATCACAGATTAATGAGAACATGTCTAGTGGGAAAGAAATTACCAGAATGTGGGCCTATTGGCTTGTTACTGATGTAACATCTGCTCTGGCTTTACCTTTAGTGTCATGTCATCTTTTATCACATTGAAATAATGTTTGCTCCAGAAACATAATTAAGATAATGGAGCAGATTCAGAGCCCTTCCCTTAATAATTAAAGAACTGGGGTTATATTTCTTAGTACAGTGGCTTTTAAAAAACTAATTTCCCTCTGTTCTTGATTATTTCCTTTTTCTTTGGCTAATAATGAACTATCAAATCTTTTCTCTCTCTCTCTCTCTGTAAACTATGTGATTAATCCTCATACTCAAAACTAGGACAAAATCAGAGTTTGAGTTCATTTTTCTTTTATTGAGATAAAATTCACATAACAAAATTCACCATTGTAACCATTTTAAAGTGTATAATTCAGTGGAGTTCCTTTTTGCAATTTGAAATATTCTAAATTCAAAGTAATATTTAGATGACCCTATAAGCTTTGTAAGGAGCATAAGTACTACTTTTGCTTTCCTTAACCTTCATCTACCATGTGTTGCTTTATTTTAATAGTTAAATACTTTTATTTTTTAAACGTGTGGCTTCTCCAATGTTTTAGTCTTCTATTTTAAAGCTAATTTTATGATATAATTGGAAACATAGACGTTGAAATTTGGGTTCATATGTTTAATATTCTCAGAGGTCTCCTTTTGTCTTCTTGTCCCAACACGGGGTAGAACTGGGGAAACAAATACAAAGAAAAGTTTTTTTAAAAAAGGCAATGGCATTTGTAATCAGATAATTAAAATGGAAGAAGAATCACAATTAATGGTTATAAAATTTGATATGGTAATTTCTCGTGTTATTGAAAACTATTATATGCACTTGCCACTCTTGGAAAGCAGTGGTGATTAGAGCTCAGGGCTGGATAAGCTGTGATCTAAAGCTTCGTGATTAAGCCGTGATTCAGCACCACGGGGATAAGAACAGCTCCAAAACTACGCGCTGGCAAGCACCAGTTGAGAGAGGGGGAGGGGATTGCAAAGAGGTTCTTAATTAAATTTTAATTATTGCTAATTAGAACTACTTTTTTTTATATCCACAACAAGGAAGACAGAGATGATCTTGCCTTTTTATTATTCTGCTAATTAGTTTCCCAAGGAGAGGTTTGAAAGGGCAGACTGCTTTGACAGTATCCAAGTCGTTAGTTGAGCTCAGACCTGCAGGTAGATCTCACCCTAAAGCTTGGGCTTTTATGCTTCCAAGTAGTTCTTTTCTAGTTTTAAGATTTTATTCTAGACACCTCAGGAAACGGGCTGTTCCTATCCCATATTTGAAAAAATTCATGAATTTACTTTCTTTTTATTTATCCTATTTACGGTATTTTCATGTTTCAAAGATTTTGCTTAATTTTTAAAATAGATGATGAATCCTCTATACACAATAATATACTCATGTAAACTCTCTGCCTTTATGAATTATTAAATTTTAGAGACCATCTCTATCAGATTTAAAAGAATAACCAGGTATACACATAAAAAGTGACTGCTAGTTTTCTCTAACAGTGAACTTACTGCTTTACAATAGGTTTAAAAATTTTAAACCCCTAACCTGAAGAGCTCCCAAGTTCTATTAAATACCATTTAAGATGAAATGCTCTAAACAACACTTGAGACTACGAAGCAGAAACCCTAATTGCAAGCTTGAGGGCATAATCCCAGAAGGTTCCCAAGATCCATTAGCATTATAAACCAACCCTCTGCAAAATATGAATCCTATTTTATAAGTGCACAGATTTCATAATTCTTTTCCCAAGATAATAAAGTTAAGAGTTCTGAGTTGTTCTAACTCCCTGTGTTAATTACAATAAAATCCATCAAATGAAATTACATTTCTGGAATCAACAGCATTTGGCCAAGCACACATACATGCCTTGACAGCCTTCCTTTGCAGTTGGCATTACATTAACACATGTGTTTGTTTCCTCACCTTTTACAGACACAAGGGCCCTGTGATATGTTAATTCACACCAAGTTCCAATCTTTTCCCTGTCTTTCTTTTCCCTACCCGATGATGTGATGTGTCAACACCTTTCATACTGGGAAGAAAAAATGCTTAGATAAGATTTTGGTTTTAGTCACTTTAATTAAAATTATATAAACCAGAAAACAAAGAGTAAATAAATTAAATCTGCCTTTCAGTGCCATTCACCATCTGCCCTGTCGATATTTACTCTGACCTGAATTATTATTAAAGGTCATCTGGGTCTTTCTTGCTCTGATTAGTCCATTAGCCACTTCTCATACTGGCTTAAAATGTGTTTTTTCAGGTCAGTGAGTTACCTTTACAACCTTGGAGTAGTTGACATACCAACAAATAAAGACTTCTGAGATTCCCCATTAGTACTTAAAAAGGTCTGCTTCTTCTTTAGCTTATTCTATATTTGAAAACTCTCTAATACTTATATAGTCTTTTCTTCAAAATCATAAACATTTCATAATCATGTTTTAACATATATTTTTATGTTAGTTATGGATCAGTTTATCAACCTCATTCTTACCTCATTCTTTTTTTTAATTTTAAACAATTTATTGAAGTATATCATTCATACATGAACATACATAAACTATAAGTGTTCAGTAAACATCGTGATCTTACAAAACAAACATGCATAACATCATACAGGGCTCCCACACATCACCCCCCACACACAAACATCCTGCATTGTTGTGAAACATTTGTTAACAAATCATGAAAGAGCATCGTCAAAGTATTACTAATAACTAGAGTCCGAATCTTCCTCCCCTATACATTTTTTTAAGGATTTATTTATTTATTTATTTATTTACTTTTATCCATTTTTACACACACACACCCAGTTTTTGCTGTTTCTGTGTCCATTCACTGGGCAACTCTCTGTGTCCGTTTCCTGCCCTCTCTTCTCATCCTTCTCCCCCTGTCTTCACTGAGATTCGATCCTCGGAACCTCTGACGTGGGAGAGAGGCATCCTACTACTGCCTGCAACACCTTAGTTCCTGGTTTTTTTGTGCATCTTGTCTTGGCTCTCCCTTGTGTCACTCTCCTGTTACATCATCATCTTGCCACATGGCTTGCAGGCTTGGCGGCGCATTCACGCACAGGGCCTGGCAGCTCACCTGCTCATGGGGCCTGGTGGTGCACCCACGGACAGGGCCTGACAGCTCACCTGCTAGCAGGGCCTGGTGGCTCACCCACGCATGGGCCCTGGTGGCCCATGCACCTTCTATATATTTCTTTTTTTTCTTTTTACTGGGAGGTCCTGGGGATCGAACCCAGGTGCCTCCATATGGGAGATGGATGCCCAACCACCCGAGCCACATCCGTTCCCCTGCTATATGTCTCAAGGTTGACCAAAGATACCCAAAGTTACAGTCCTTTCCCATACAGGATGGTCATATAACAAATCAGGCTTAGTTTATCACCAGCATTCTAAAAACCAGACCAAGGGAGAAAAACTAGGTCTGGGGACACATGCATGGTTTCTATTATAGCGAATGTTTAGCCTACCCTGATTATCACAAAATCAGGACAGTGAGACTATTCACACTTACCTCATTCTTAATAGAAAATGTATGTAACTCATTATACTCTTGTTGTGACTGGCTTGTTATCCTGTTGTAACTTGTTCCACAGCCACCTATATTAGAAAAACTTGGAGTATTCCAAGCCTTTATGATTGACCATGGAAAGAACTTCTATATCTTGTACATTTGAAGAGGATGGGAGTGAGCTAAGGAATGAAGGAGAAAATAATAAAACAGGGGAGTCGCTTTGCACAGAATAATAATTGTGTACCAAGAATTGAGGAGTCTGACTAATTCAGTTCTGTGCACCTAAAATCCCCTCCCCTTACCCTCAGCCAAATAAAACCTTGTAGTCCAGTTGCATCAAGGACACCTTGGTACATGTGGTTCTATAATGGTGGAACTAAGTTTGTGATTTCTTAAAACTTGGAATTATCTAATCTTTTATTTTAAACAATGGCAAGTTTAGTGAGTTATAAAGTAGAAGTTAAATCACAAATAGTGCATACTCAAGTTAAAGCATATGTACTGGGTATGATTAAAGGCTCAGATATGCAAGAAATATCACTTTATTTCTGTAAAAACATAAAATCTGACACAAGCCCCCCCCCCCATTCTCCTGCTCTGGTAAAAAAAATTAAGATTAGTCCTCCCTAGAGTCTCCCCACACACATATCCCTCCTTCTGAATTGTGACAAGACTCTGATCTTTGCATTGCCCAAGCATTGGGATGGGCTGGTTCTGATAATCAGTCACTTCTGTACACAGGTCACAGCTCAGCCTTCCATGGCCTTGTCTAAATGCCCCCTTCAGTTTCAGCAGTTCTCTTCTGTTTCACTGACGTATTTGGGACTTGGGAATCTTCTTTGAAACTGACTAAATCCTATATGCCTAGAGGCAATAAGTCCTACTCCCCAGGGTACTATAGGAAGCCAGGACTGGGACCATATGGGACCATAATACCCTAGAATTCACAGACCTGTCTCTTTCCTCCCTCTAGCCAGGCAGGATCCCGTGTGTGTGTGTGTGTGTGTGTGTGTGTGTGTGTGTGTGTGTGTGTGTTAGAGAAGGGTGTTTGAAGAAGACCAACTTCCTACTCCATTTCCATGATATTATTCTACCTCTACCTGAAAACCTCCTTCTCCCTTTTACCTTCTTCACAAACTATCTAAATCCTCCCAAGGATTTAAACTTTTGGAAACAAAGCCAAAAGTATTGCATAATACCTCTGCTTTCTACCCTCTAGAGACCTTGAGCAGGCTATTTAGTTTGACTGAAAGAGGGTTAAAAAAAAAAAAAGGAGATAAAAACAAATATCACAAATTATTGTCCATACCTCACATCTTACACTGGCAGTATTCTGAATAGATTACAAATTTAAATGTAAAAAGAAGAAAGAAAAAGAACCATAAAAGTACTAAAAGAAAGGGGAATTCCTTTATAACCTTAGAGTGGAGAAGAGCCTTTCTAACTTTGACTTGAAATTCAGAAGTCATTAAAGAAAAGATTGATAAATTTTGCCACATAATTTTTTTGTAATTCTTCATGGCAACAAATACATATACTACATACAATATAAAAAGATAAATTACAAACTGGAGGAAAATGTTTGTAATTCTTACCAAAGATAAAAGGCTAATCTCTCTAATCTAGAAGGTGCTAGCTCTTAAAAATAGAAATAGGAAAAAGACCATCAACCCAATTCAGTAGTAAAATGAGCTAAATATAAGCACAGTTCACATAAAAGGAAATAAAAGCATCTCTTGAACACAGGAGAATATATCTAACTTCCCTTATAATCAAAGAAAAGCAAATTAAAACTACACTCACATCTACACAAACTGATTTTTGACAAGGGTGCCAAGTCTACTCAGTGGAGAAATTTCCCAGTGCCGGGAAAACTGGATATTCACATACAAAACAATGAAAGTGAACCTCTGCCTCACACCAGATATAAAATTAACTCAAAATGGATCAAAGACCTAAGTATAAGAACTAAAACTGTAAAACTCCCAGAAGAAAACATAGGGAAGCATCTTCAGGACCTTGTGTTAGGCAATAGCTTCTCAGACTTTACACCAAAAGCTCAAGTAATAAAAGGGAAAATGAATAAATGGAACATCATCAAAATCAAAACTTCCATGCATCACAGGACATTATCAAGAAAGTAAAAAGACTCTATAGAATGAGAGAAAATATTTATAAAAATCATATAACTGATAAGGGTTTAATATCTAGAATATATATAACTCAACAACAAAAAGACATCGCAATTTAAAAATGGGCAAAGGACTTGAATAGATGTTTGTTCAAAGAATATATACAAATGACCAATAGGTACAGGACAAGATGCTCAACATCATTAGCCATTAAATAAATGCAAATCAAAACTACCATGAGGTACCAATTCACATCCACTAGGATGGCTATTATTTTAAAAATTAAAAATAACAAGTGTTGGTGAGGGTGTGGAGAAATAGGAACCCTCATACATTGTTGATAGGAATGTAAAATGGTGCAGCCACTGTGGAAAACAGTTTGGTTGTTCCTTGAAAAGTTAAGTATAGAATTACCATATGACCTGGCTATTGCAGTTTGGTATGATTTATGAATTCCAAAAATAGTTATTGGATTATGTTTGTAAACTGGTCTGTTCCTCTGGGTGTATTAGATTGTATTAAATTCAGAGGTTTCACTTTTACTTGATTAAATAATGATTAAGGCTTTGATTGGGCCACATCAGTAGGACTACACAGCAGAGGAGTTAGTGGAGTTTTGATGTGGAGCCTGGGAGGAAAGACATGGAGAAGGAAGACACAAGAGCATTTTGGATGCTGGAGCCCTGGGAAGTAAATACACAGAGAAACAGATATGTGAGGAAAGAGAGAAGTCTCCAATAGACATGGCAGAGGCCCTGGGGAGAGGATCCATTAGCCTGATAGTCTACAGCTGACCTTGTGGAAAGAACAGAGCAGCTGAGCCTGGAGAGAAATGAACCCTGAGAGAGAGGCTAGACTTATCCCAGCCTACAGCTGATATTGGAAGAAGCTGGGACTGTGGAACCTTAAGAGGAAGAGGAAGGCCCTTGCAGACATCAGCAGTGATCTTGCTCCAACACGTGGCAACAGACTTTGGTGAGGGAAGTAACTTACGCTTTATGGACTTGTAACTGTAAGCTTCTACCCCAAATAAATACCCTTTCATAAAAGCCAACAGATTTCTGGTATTTTGCATCAGCACTCCTTTGGCTGACTAATACACTGGCAATCCCAATTCTAGGTATAGACTCAAAAGAATGAAAGCAGGGACTCAAACAGATATTTGTTTACCAATGTTCATAGCAGCATTATTCCCAGTCGTCAAAAGATGGAAGCAAGTGTCCGTCAGTCAACAGATGAATGAATAAACAAAATGTGATATATGCATACAATGGAATATTATTCAGCTGTAAAAAGGAATGAAGTTCTGATACATGCGACAACATGGATGAACCTTGAAGATACATTGAGTGAAATAAACCTCTTAAATGAAATACTCCAAATTCATAGAGATAGAAATCAGAATAGTGATTACTAGAGGAGTAGTGGGGGGGTAAGGAGTTATTGCTTCATAGGTATGAGTTTGTGTTTGGGATGATGAAAATGTTTTGAAAATAAATAGTGGAGAAAGTTACATAACACTGTCAATGTACTTATTGCCATAATATTGTACACTTAAAATAGTTTAGAATATTTTTTGTTATGTATATTTTACCACAATAAAAAAAACATTGAAATGTCATTTCTCAGTTATTAGATTGGCAAAAATCTAAAAGTTTGAGAATGGACAGTTTGGCAAAGCTGTGGGGAAGCAGGTACTTTCATACATTGGTTATAGAAGCAGGAGATTAGGGCAACCGCTATGGAGGACCATTTGAAAAATATATCAAGATTAAAATTTGTAAATCTTTTCATTATAAAATCCACTTCAGGGAATTAATCCTATAGGTTTTTCACTAAAACATTGTAATAGTGAAGTATTGGAAAACAATCTAAGTGTCCATTAATAGGAATTTAGCTAAATAAATTATGGTATATCTATATAATGGAATAGTTTGCAGATACACACACACACAAAAAAAAAACCATGAGGAAGTTCTATATACTGATAAGGAAAGAAAATTTCTAGGATATATAAAGTTTGGGGTTTTTTAAATATGAAAAATAGAGCTACCTTTTTTCCTAAAAAGGGGGGTGGTGGTAAATATTCCTACTTGTATATTAGAAACTCTGTTAAGATTCAGAGAAAAACAAATGATAGTGATTATTGTGGGGAGTGAGAACAGGGTAGATGGGGTCAGATATGAGAGAAAGGCTTTCTGTGTACCTTTTTTTTTTTTTTTAAGATTTATTTATTTTATTACATATCTCCCCTTCCCCCCGCTGCGGCGACGCGCCGAGAGTGGTCACTGCGCAGGCGCGGCTTTCCCCGCTTGTGGGCGGTCTCTGC
>PVKH010006690.1:0-14286 GCA_004027955.1 Chaetophractus vellerosus | reverse complement strand
GAGGATATACAAAAGGCAAAAAAGCACATGGAAAAAATGCTCCACATCATTAGCTTTCAGGGATACACAAATCAAAACAGCAAGATACCACTTCACATCCATTTCGAATGGCTACTATTTTTAAAATAATAGAAAATCACAATTATTGTAGAGGATGTGGAGAAATTGAAACAATCACTCATTACTTATGTGAAGGTAAAATGGTACAGCTGCTGGGGAAGGCAGTTTGACAATTCCTCAGAAAGTTTAAGTATAGACTTACCATATTACCCAGGAAGCTAGGAATATACCCAAAAGAAGTGAAGGCAGAGACTTCAACAGATATTTGCACATTGATGTTCAAAAGATGTAAGCAACCCAAGTGTCCATCAAACAATAATGGATAACTTATAAACATACAGTGGAATATTATTCAGCATTTAAAAGGAAAGGAGTTCTGATTCATGTGACAACATGGATGAATCATTTTGAGTGATATAAGACAGACTCAAAAGAATAAATATTTTATGATATCACTGATATGAAATAATTAGAACAAGCAAACTCAACAGAGCCATAATCTAGAATGTAGGTTATCAGGGCTGGGCTGGGGACAGATAATTGGGGAGTTAAGGCTTATATTGTACATAGTTTTTATTTAGGTTGATTGTAAACTTTTGATAATGGAAGGTTATGATGGTACCATAACATTGTGAATGTACCTAACAGGACTGCATTACATATGTGAATGTGGTTAAAAGTGGGAAAATTTAGGTCATATATGTTACTAGAATAAATTTTTTTAAAAAATAGGACTGCACTACACAATGAACCCCGTTGCAAATGATGCCTGTTTTAGTCAGGTTCTCTAGGGGAACAGAATCAACAGGAGATATCTGTCAATAGTATGAGATTTTATAAGAGTCTCTCACATGACGGTGGGGGTACACAAGTCCAGGTTCTGCAGGCAGGCTGCAAACCAGGTGCTCCAATGAAAGTCCAATGAAGGTTCTTGCTGAGTTCCCAGGAGATGTTGGCTGTCCAAAGAAAAGCTGGGAAATTCTCCCTGAATGTTGAAATCACTTCCCCTTTTAAGGTATTCAACTGATTGGATAAAGCCTCCCTCATTGCTGATGTGAATCTTCCTGGTTAATGTAGATGTAATCAGCTATCTGTGCAGTAAACTCACTGGTGACTAAAGTCCATAAATGTCTTTGTATTACAATTAACCCATTGCTTGCTTAACCAAACAACTGGGCACAATTACCTGGCCTAGTTGACACAATAGCCTAACTGTATTAGTCGGCCAAAGGAGTGCCTTTGCAATATACCAATATTTGGTTGGTTTTTATAAAGGGTATTTATTTGGGGTAGAAGCTTACAGTTACCAGGCCACAAAGCATAAGTTTCTTCCCTCACCAAAGTCCATTGTCACGTGTTGGAGCAAGACAGCTGCTGACATTTGCCAGGGTTCAGGCTTCTTCAGTTCCTCTCTTCCCAGGGCTGCGTTTCTCTCTGGGCTTAGCGCTTCCTCCACAAGTTCAGCTATAGACCATGAGGCTCTCGATGCTTTGCGTCTCTCCACAAGGTCAGCTGTAGACTATCAGGCGAATGGTTCACTTCTCCTCTCCTGGGGCATCCTCTCCAACATCAGAACTGCTTCTCAAAAATCTTTTGCCTTGCCTTTTATATTTGAGACCACACCCACTGAGGGGCGGGGCTCAATGCCCTACTGATCTGGCCCAGTTAATGCCCTAATCATAACCCAATCATGCCCAGATGAACAGATCAATTTACAAGCATGATTCAATATGGATTTTTGGAATTTATAATTACATCAAACTGTAACACTAACCATCACAATGCACTATAATTAATAATACAGTTATAAAAATGTTCTTTCATGAATTATAACAAATGTATCACACTAATGCATGGCATTAATAATAGGGTGGTGTGTGGTACATGGGAACTCTGTGTTTTGTGTATTTTATGCTTGATATTTCTGTGAACCTACAACTTCTCTAACAAAAACAATTAATTAAAAAAAGCAATGATAAGACCCCAGCATCACTTCCATGATATCTCTGCCAAAGACACATAACTTGAAGCCAATGTTAACATTAGACAATCCCAAATTGAGAAACACATTTCAAAGATACTGAATTGTAATCTTCAAAAGAGTTAAGGTCATGAAAGTCAAAGAAAGACCAATAACTCTTCCAAAATGAAAGCATTATTGTGACAAATGCAACATGAGATTCTAAAAGGATTTTCTACTGTAAAGGACACTAAAGGTTAAGAGTTTAGAAGGTAGTGATATAGCAATGTTAATTTCCTGATTTTTATGCTTATTTTGTAGATAAATAAGAGAATATTCTCATTTATAGGAAATACACATTAAGTAGTTAGGGGTGATGATAGGCATCAAGTCAGCAACATACTAAAAAACAATTCCAGGTAAACCTAAATCTCTTCAGATTGTACTTGCAACTTTTCTATAAGGTTAGGAATATTTCAAAATAAATATATAATTTTAAAAGAAAAAATCATGTTATAGTAATATATGTGGTTCTTTATCAATGCATTAAATAAGCAAGAGTTAGGTCTAATTAAAAAAAACCCACCATGCCATCAATTATCAATCCAGATGCTTCAGGATGATGGGGAACATGGTAGGATCAGTGAATTCCATAGTCACATGCCCATTCCTGTACTTCATTTGCCATGAAGTGGGTTCCTTAATCAGAAGCAAAGTTGTATGTAAATGCCATGAGAGTGGATAAGGAATTCTGGAAGTCCATGGATGGTAGTTTTGGCAGAAGCACTGCATACGGGGAAGGCAAACCTTATCTAGAGTACATGTCTATTCCAGTAAGAAAAAAATGTTGCCCCTTTTATGATGGAAGTGGTCCAGTGCAATCAACCTGCCACAAGGTGGCAGGCTGGTCACCTCAGGGAATGGTGCCATTAGGGAGAGTGAGTGTAGAACTCTGCTCCTGGCACTCAGAGATGGGTTTGGCCAGGTCAGCTGGGTGAGTGGAAAGCCATGTTCCTGAGCCCATGCAAAACCTCCATCCCTACCACCATGGCCACTTTGTTCATGAGCACTTTGGGCAATGACAGGAGTGGCTAGGAGAAAGAAGCCAAATGGTTTCACAGAATAGTTCATCCTATCGACTTGATTATTAAAATCCTCCTCTAATGAAGTCACCCTCTGGTGTGAATTCACATGGGACACAAATATTTTTATGGTTTTTTGCCGACTCAAAAATGTCTATACACATACATCTCCCCCAGACCTCTTTGTCACCAATTTTCCAATAATGTTCCCTCCAAGTACCTGATCATCCAGCCAAACCATTGGCCATAGTCAAAGAATACAAATGCACCTCTGGCCATTTCTCCTTGGAAAAGCAAAATGAACAACCAGGTGCACTGCTCAAAGTTCTGCCTAACGGTAGGATTTTCCTTTCCTGCTTTCCTTCAGGGATGTCCCAGAAAGGGGCTATAGTGCTGCAGCTGTCCATTTTCAGGTGATTCTTTATATTGTGTAGAACTATCTGTAGACCAGGCCTGAGTTTTTTTTCTTTTTCAGTCAGTTGATTGTAGGGAACTCTCCATGAACAATAGCTGCAGACTATAAAGGAGAAAGCATTTGAGTCCACTTCTAAGTATAACTTTTGTGTTCCTCAGGGCCTGCTCAAGACTGATCTCATATATGATGGTTTGATGCTGAATGGACCCCAGAAAATTATATATTAGAGCTAATCCATTCCTGTGGATGTAAACCTATTGCAGGTGGAAACTTTTGATTAGATTACTTCAGTAAGACATGACACAGGTTGGGTCTTAATCCTCTTCCTGGAGTCCTTTGTAAATGCAATGAATATGGAGAGAGAAACACGAGCTCAGAGAGGAACCCACAAAAGTTGATAGAGAAAGCCACAGATGGAGCAGCCAGAAGCAGAAAGCAATGGAATTTGGAGAAGGCAGAGACAAGTAGATGCTGTTATGTACCTTCCTATTTAACAGAGGAGTCCAGAATTGCCTTCAGCTGATCCTCCAGGAGAGATTATCACCTAATGACACCTTGATTTCAGCATTTTTCTCAGCTTTAGCACTGTAAGCTTGCAAACCTATAAACTCCCATTGCAAAAGCCAACCCATTTCTTGTATATTGCTTTCAGTAGCTTTCAGCAAGCTAAAATATCATGATCAAGTGGTGCTGTACAAGTCCAACTTTACATCTGGTGGTCAGGCAATGTCCAGTTCATGAAAGGCAATTGAGGTATCATGGTACTCTTAAGGTTTTGCATTGTAATTCT
Organism: Chaetophractus vellerosus; assembly: GCA_004027955.1. Taxonomy (NCBI): domain Eukaryota; kingdom Metazoa; phylum Chordata; class Mammalia; order Cingulata; family Chlamyphoridae; genus Chaetophractus; species Chaetophractus vellerosus. Next base: position 9,979 of record PVKH010006690.1, on the reverse strand, counting down.
CCAATATGGACTTACCAGATGCTCCAAAGAGCATTTCTATTTGCCAATGAAACTTCCAACACAATTGGATCGGATAGATAATATTGGTCAAGTTCCAGAGCAGCTTACACAGCAGCATGAACCTGTTGCAGAGCTTTCTTTTGTTCTATTCTACACTCAAAACTAGCAGCTGTTCAGATCACTCAGAAATGGCCACAGAACCACACCCAAATAAGCAATATGTCATCTCCAATATTCAAAGAGACCCACTAGGCATTGTGGTCCTTTTTTGGTTGTAGGAGGGGCCAGATGCAACAGTCTGTCCTTTACCTTAGAATAGCTATCTCAACATGCCCCAAGCCACTGGACTACTAGAAACTTCACTGAAATGGAGGATCCCTGAAATTTTGTTGGATTTATCTCCCACATTCTGAAATGCAAATGCCTTACCAATAAGTCTAGAGTAGTTGTTACTTCTTACGCACTAGTTCCAATCAACATGAGGTCATCAATAATATGGGCCAGAGTGATGTCTTGTGGAAGGGAAGGTAATCAAGGTCCTTGTGGACTAGATTATGATATAGAGCTGCAGAGTTGATATACCTTTGAGGTTGGATGGTGAAGGTATATGATTAGCCTTGCCAGCTGAAAGCAAACTGTTTATGGTGGTCTTTACTAACAGGTACCAGGTAACCAGCCACTAGGTGATGTGTTGATTTTCCCAAGCAATGATATTCTCAAGTAACAGCAGCTGCAATTGGAGTCAGAATCTAGTTAAGTTCATGATAATCCACTTTAAACCTCCAAGATCCAACTATTTGGCACAGGCCAAATAGGAAAATTGAATGGGGATGTGGTGGGACTCACCACTTCTGCATCCTTCAAGACCTTAATGGTGGCACTAATCTCTGCAATATCTCCAGTAATATGCTATTGCTTTTTTGAGTTACTATTTTGCAGTTCTAGTGGCTCCCACTTGGACTTTTCTACAATAATAGCCTTCACTCCACAAGTCAGTGAACCAATGTCTGGATTCTGCCAGTTGCTCAGTATGTCTATTCAATTATGCATTGTGGAACTGGGGAAATAACCAAAAAATGGGTCCAGGGACCCAGTGGACCTGCTGTGAGATGGATCTGTGCTAAAACTGTATTAATCACTTGATGTCCAGAAGACACACCTTTGAATGGTGGACCACAATGATGATTTTTTAAATTAAAATTTTATTGAAGTATGTCATTTATACATGAAAAATATAAACAATAAATGTATAGTGAAATTTGAAAAGTTACAAAACAAACAAGCCTATCATCATACAAGGCTCACATACATGTCCCCACCACCAACACTTTGCATTGTTGTGAAATATTGTTACAAACTATGAAAGAGCATCGTCAAAATATTACTAACTGTAGCCCATATCTTACATTTTGTGCATTTTCCTGGCAACCCATCCAATTTATAACACCCTATATTAATATTATATATTTCTTATCATTCAGGAGGAAAGTTCTCATGTTTTTCATATTAATAACACATCATCTACCACTGGATTCCCTGTGTTACTCACTCCCATGCTTTGTACAATCCATTCAAAAAATACACTCGGTGACTTTCATTTTCATTACAGTTGTGCTATCATCAGCTCAGTAAATTTTAGAATGTTTTTGTTACTCCAAAAGGAAAAATCTCATAACCCCTTATAGCCCAACTGTTGTCCCTTAGTAATGATATAATAATTTCTTGCCATTGCTGCAAAATATTATAAATTACTGTTAACTATCACCCATAAGTCACATTAGTTGTAATTTTCCCATGTATCCCCATATTCTTAGCACTTTGTAACAGAAGAGCATTCTTATATTCACACTATTAACCACAATCTTCATTCACTACCAAAATCACTATGTTATGCATACCCTAGATTATTCTCTAGTTTCACTTCAATTGACATTTACTTCCACATACTACTTCTTTCAGCCACAATCACATTTATAAATCAGCAGTGTTGGTTATACTCACTCTAATGTGTTACTCTCAACTTTATTCATTTCCATACTCTTACAATTAACCTTATTAATAATGCTACATACATTAAGTTTCATCTCCCATTCTCGACCCATCTTCTATTTCCTAGCAACATATACTCTAGAGTTTACCTCCATGGGTTTACTCATTGTACTTGGTTCATATTAGTGAGACCATATAATATTTGTTATTTTGTGTCTGGCTTACTTCACTCAACATATTATGATCTGGGTTCATCCATGGTGTCATATGCATCCTGATTTCATTTCTTCTTACAGATGAATAGTATTTCATTGTGTGTATATATACCACATTTTGTTTATCCATTCTGGTTGATGGACACTTGGATTGGTTCCAGAATTTAGCAATTGTGAATATCGCTACTCTGAACATCATTGTACAAATGTCAGTTAATGGCCTTGCTTTCAGTTCTTCTGAATATTTTCCTAGTAATGAGATCACTGGATATTATGGCAGTTCTATACTCAATTTCTTGAGGTAATGCTAAACTGTCTTCCATAAAGACTGCACCATTCTACATTCCCAACAACAGTTTTTGTTTCTCCACATCCTTTCTAGCACTTATAGTTTTCTGTTTAATTTTTTAAATAACAGTCATTCTATAAGGTGTGAAATTGCATCTCATTGTAGTTTTGATGTGCAATTCCCTAATAGCTAGAGATGTTGAGCATTTTTTCATGTGCTTTTTTTCGTCATTTGTATTTCCTCTTTGGAGAAATGTCCATTTAAGTCTTTAGCCCCTTTTGGGGGGAGGGGTTGCTTGTCTTTTTATAGTTGAGTTGTACGATCTCTTTATATAACATGGATATTAAACCCTTATCAGATATGTGGTGTCAAAATATTTTCTCCCATTAATAGGCTGCCTTTTTATTTTCTTGTCAAAATTGTTTGAAGTACAAAAGTGTTTAATTTTGAGGAGGTCCCATTTGTCTGTTTTTTGTTGTTGTTGTTACTCATGCTTTGGTTTCCGTAAAGTTTAAGAAATTATGGCCTACCACAAGATCTTGAAGATATTTCCCTACATTTTCTTCTAGGAGTTTTGTGGTTGTAGCTTTTATATTTAGGTCCTTGATCCATTTTGAGTTAAAAATTTTTATAAAATGTAAGATAGGGATACTCTTTCTTTCTTTTGGATATGAATATCCAGTATGCCCAGCACCATTTGTTGAATAGACTGTTCTAGCTGAGTTTGGTGGGCTTAACAGACTTGTCAAAAATCACTTGAACATAGCATTTATTTATTTATTTATTATTTTTATTTTGAAAAATATACTTAGATTACATAAATTTTACACACAAAATATAGAGATTCCCATATGCCCCACTCCCCACACCTCCCACACCCTCCCACATAAACATCCTTCATCAGTGTGGCACATTCATTGCAGTTGATAAACACATCCTGGGGCTTTGCTATTCAGCATGGACCATAGTTCACATTGTAGCCTACCTCTCTCCCACACTGTTCTGCATGTTATGTGGTGATATAAAGTGGCCCATATCTGTCATTGCAATGTCACCCAGGGTGATTCCTAAGTCCTGAAAAAGCCCCAGTATTACAACTGTTTTTCCCTCTCCCTGCCCTCAGATCCTCCAATGGCCACTGGCTCCAGATGAATGTTGTAATTTCTTCCATTGCTAGAATCACGATGTCTATAGTAAAATACCAGTAAGTCCACTCTAGTCCATAGCTCTTCCTCCAATCCTGAGGATTCTGGGTTGGTGATGTCCACCCCACCTCCAATTGAAAGGGTTGACCATAGATTTTAGCATCTGTTTCTGAGTTCTCAATTTGGTTTCATTGGTCATCTGTCTATCATTATGCCAGTACCATGCTGTTTTTACAAATGTAGCTAAGTAAGTAATATGCTTTAAAGTTAGCAAGTGAGTGTCCTCCAACTTCTTTTTAAAGACAGTTTTGGCTATTTGTGGCCCTTTAACTTTCCAAATAAATTTGATTATTGGCTTTTCCATTTTTGAGAAAAAAAAGGCTGTTTGGATTTTTATTGGAATTTCCTTGAATCTGTAAATAAGTGTGGGTAGAACTGACCTCTTAACAATATTTAGTCTTCCGGTCCATGTATATGGAATGTCCATCCATTTATTCAGGTCTTCTTCAATTTCTTTTAACAATGTTTTGTAGTTTTCTGAATACAGGTCATTTATGTGTTTGGTTAAGTTTATTCCTAAATATTTGATTGTTTTAGCTGCTATTATAAATGGATTTTTTCTGATTTCCTCCTTAGATTGCTCATCAGTAGTTTACAGAAATGCTACTGATTTTTGCATATTTATAATGTATTTCACCACTTTTCTGAAGTCACCTATTAGTTCTAGTAGCTTTGTTGTGGATTTTTCAGGATTTTCTACATACATCGGCAAATAGTGAAAGTTTTCCTTCTTCCTTTCCCATTTTGTTTCCTATTTTTTTAATCTATCCTAATTGCTCTAGCTAGAAATTCTGGCACAATATTGAATAACAGTGCTTACAGTGGGCATCCTTGTATTGTTCCCCATCTCAGTGGGAAAACTGTGTCTTTCTCCAGTGAGTATAATACTAGCTGTAGGCTTCTCATATATGCACTTTACCATATTGAGAAAGCTCTCTTCTATTCCTATCTTTTGGAGTATTTTCATCAAGAAAGGATGCTGTATTTTGTCAAATGCCTTTTCTGCATCAATGGAGAGGATCTTGTGCTTTTTGTTCTTCAATTTATTGATGTGGCTTACTACAATTGACTTTATTGTGTAGAAAAATGCTTGCATATTTGGGATAAAACCCGCTTGATCAAGGTGTATAATTCTTTTAATGTGTTCTTGAATTCCGTATGCAATAGGAGTTTTGCATGTACATTCATTAGACATATTGATCTGTATTTTTCCTCTTTCAAAGTGTCTTTACCTGGTTTTATTATTAGGGTGATGTTGGCTTCATAGAATGAATTTGAGAGCATGCTTTCCTGTTCAATATTTTGGAAGAGCTTGAGCAAAATTGGTATTAGATCATCTTTGAATGATTGGTCAAATTCACCTGTGAAGTCACCTAGTCCTAGGCTTTTCATCTTTTGGAAATTTTTGATGACTTTTCAATCTCTTTACTTCTGATTGGTTTGTTGACATCTTCTATTTCTTATAGGGTCAGTGTAGGTTGTTAGTGTGTTCCTAGGAATTTTTCCATCTTGTATATGTTGTCTACATTTTTGGTGTACAGTTGTTCATGGAATCCTCTTATCACTCTTATTTCTGCAGGATCAGTGGTAATGTCCACCCCCCCTTCGCAATTCTGATTTTATTTATTTGCATCTTCTCTCTTTTTTTCTTTCTCAGTCTAGCTAAGAGTTTGTCAATTTTGTTGATCTTCTCAGAGAACCAACTTTTGGTTTTGGTGATTCTTTTTTTTCCCAATTCTTTTTATTTTTCATTTTTCAATTTTTAATCAATTTTTTTAAGGATACATCGATTACATAAATGTTACACAGAAATTTTAGGAGTACTCATATGCCCCACCTCCCACACCTCCCACAACCTCCCACATATACATCCTTCATCAGTGTGGCATAAAACCTGTAATAGATATACACATTTTGGGGCTTTACCACCAAGCATGGACCACAGTTCAGACTGTAGACCACCCTCTCTCCCACATAGTTCTGCATGATACATGATGATATAAAATGGCCTATATCCTCCATTGCAACATCACCGAGGACAATTCCCAAGTCCCAAAAAAAGGTGATTATATTGGGTTTTTTCCCCTCAATTTCATTTATTTCTGCTCTGACCTTTACTATTTCTTTCCTTCAGCTTAGTTTGGGATTCATTTGCTGTTCTTTTCTAGTTCCCTCAGGTGTGCAGTTAGATCTTTGACTTTAGCTGGTTCTTCTTTTTTTCAGATGTTATTTTAAAGAGGTTTTAGATTATAGAAAATTTACACCAAAAACATTGGGGATTCCCATATACCCACCCCCTCCCCCCTCACATTTTCTCCTATTAATAACATCTTACATAAGTGTGTTACATTTGTTACAGTTGATGAACAAATATTGAAGCATTACTACTTGGTCTATATTTTACATTATGGTTTACACTTTACCATGTACAATTTTATAGGTTTGACAAAATGTATAATGGCCTGTATCTGTCTTTGCAAAATTATGCACAATTCCAATGCCCTAAAAATGCCCTATATCCACCTTATCTTCCCTTCCCTTCCTTTCAGAACCTCTGGTAACCACTCTCTTTATATCAATGTTACAAGTTCTTCCATTGCTACTATAATAATGTCTACTTTGGTCCATGGTTACATTCCTCTTTTACATTTGTTCATTCCTCAATCTTGCAGATGTTGGGATGATGATGTCTGCTCTGCTTCAGATTGAGAGGGGGCTTAGATCTTTTGAGGCAAAGGGAAGGATCTGTTTTGCTTGCATTTGTAGATACTCTTTGCTTTTTGGAATGGGGATTGTTCCATCATCATCATTTAGTTAGTTGTCCTGTGTGGGTCTGATGAACTGGAGAGTAGGTGTTGGCTGCAACTCTGCTCAGAGTCAGGACTCAAGAGGCATATGAACAGACAGAGAATTAAGTCTCTGGGAGATTTAATAGGTATAGTGCTAATTATAGGTTCACATTCAAGGGGTACAATAATGATGTGTAGGGAAATTGTAAATGAGCCTAACTCTGATATATTGGGAAGACAGGTTTTCATATATTCCAAGGTAAGTCCCCCTGACAGGGTGCCAAATTCCTGGGGTTATCTTCCATGCCTATAGTGTTTAGATGTTGCTCGAGCCCTAAGGAACACCCCTGCTTAAGACACTGTTTCCTGCGCAGTGAGTTTCTCCTGAGACTTGCATAAGGGTAACCTCTGGAATGACCTCTCCACTCACTTTGAAATCTCTTAGCCATAAAAAAATCATTTGTAACTTTGTTACATTGGGGAAATAAGTTATCATGTATTCCAATGTAAGGCCCACTGAGGGCTTGCTGATTTCATGGGGTTGTGTGCCTTGCCTACAGTGTCCAGATGTCCCTATAGGAGCACCCCTATTTGGGGCATTTTTTACTGTCGCAGTGAGATCTGCCTTAAGCATGCATAACATCCCAAACATTTTGGAATCTCTTAGCCATAAAAACTCTTTTGTATTTAATTTTTTCCCTTTTTATCAAGGTCTTCTTCCAAATGCATCACTGGTTGGCACTTGGTAATAATCCCTCAGTGGCAAGGAGGTTCATATCCAGTAGTTTTGTCCTATGCTGAGGGAAGGCAGTGAGTTTATTTGCTGAGTTTGCATTAGAGAAAGGCCACATTTGAGTAACAAGGAGGTTTTCAGGAGGTAACTCTTAGGCAATATATATTATTAGGTTAAGTTTCAATTTTACAAGAATGAGATTCATAAATAAAAGCATTAATATGGAGGGCTTGGTATATTAGTCTGTTTTCTTTTATTAGGCACTGCCTATGTACTCTAGAGGTTCTTGCCACACTATTAGAGAATGTGGCACTTCTTCCCAGGATGGGAATTTAATATTTTGTTGGTTATTGTGTGGGTCTACACCTATTGAGATAACACCCTATGACCACATGAAAACATTCATATTCCATAGAGGAATGCCCCAGGTCCACCCTTCCCCACATCTCCCACCACCACCACCATTTAAGTTCTTTCTTCTTTTTTAATATAAGAATTGGGGCCTATACATTTCCCTCTCAACACTGCCTTTGTAGTATCCAATAGGTTGGATACATTGCATTCTCATTTTCATTCATCTCAAGATATTTACTGAATTCTCTTGCAATTTCTTCTTTGACCCACTGATTATTTGAGTGTGTTGTTTAATCTCCATATATTTATGATTTTTCCCTTTTCATCCATTATTGATTTCCAGCTTCATTCTGTTATGATCAGAGAAAGCGTTTTGTATAATTTCAACCTTTTAAATTTATTGAGACTTGTTTTCTGACTCAACATATGATCTATCCTGGAGAAGGATACATGAATGCTTGAAAAGAATGTATATCCTGCTGTTTTGGGGGTGTAATGCTCTATACATGTCTTTCAGGTCTAGTTCATTTATCATATTAGTCAAGCTCTTTGTTTCTTTATTTATTCTCTGTCCAGATGTTCTACCCAATGCTGAGAGTGGTAGAATCTTCAACTATTATTGTAGAGACATCTTCATCCCTTATAATAGTTTTGCATTTAAACACTATTTTGTCTGATATTAGTATTGCTACTCCAGATCTTTTTTCTATTATGATTTGTGTGGAATATCTTTCTCCAATCTTTCACTTTAAACCTGGTTATGTCCTTCCATCTGAGGTAAATCTCTTGTAGACACATGTAGATGGCTCATATTTCTATATGTGTTATGTTAGTCTATGTATTTTGATTGGGGAGTTCAAGCCCTTAACATTCAATTTTATTGCTGGAAAGTCATTACTTACTTCATACATTTTATCCCTTGGCTTTCTGTTGTCATATCTTACTGTTGTCTGTCTTTTTGCCCTTTAATTTACCCTTCCTATTAATCTTCATTTCTACACTCTCCTCCAAGTCACTCAGCCTTATTTTTTCCTTTCAGGCTGCAGCATTTCCTTTAGTATCTCTTGTAGTCCTGTTCTTTTGGTTACATACTCTCTCTGTTTTTGTTTGTCTGTGAAGACTTTAAACTCACCCTATTTTTTAAGAATTCTTGGCTGGCAGTTTTTAAAAAATATTAAGTGCCAATTTCCCAAATCCCCACAATTTGATACCTCTGAACTCCCACTCTTCATCAGCATCAGGAACAGTTGATTTCTTAGTTTGAGTAATTGAGCATAGATAGATTCTAAAAATCAGTACTTAGAATGTAGACTAACCTTGGTGAGTAAATCCCATATGTTAGTCAAAGCCAGTGGGGGAAAAAATCTAAGCTTTCAACAGTTTCAAATTCATTCTTTTCTCAAACTGTTTAAGGCAATATTTATCCATCTGGCCTTTACACCCCTGACATAAGTAAGAGGGGTGTCAGTTTGAGAAAATCTGGAGAATGATAGCCTGTGGGGAACAAGAGAATTATCAGGACTCTAATCAAGAAGAAAATAATGGATCCCCTTCTTCATACCATGCACACAAACATACTTCAATCTATGCTGGACTACACATCAAAGTAATATTTTTAAAGACCATTAAGAGTTTTGAGCACAAATATGGAAGAATATTTTTTGTAATTTTGGAGTGTAAGGAATGCTTTTCAAAGTAAGGTATAAAAAGCGTTCTTTGCTTTTTCAAAAATCCAGCATCTCTGCATATAACCCCCAACTCTTAAACTGGCAGAAAAACTTACCTGCATTATTATTTTGGGTCTTTTCCTATTTATTATGGAATTAGAGGTGTCCAGTGATTCAAGTAAAGCAGGTCAGTGGCAAGCATCAAGTGGTGCCTGGGATGTGCCATGTTGGAACACTTTTCTATTTCCCATGTGATCTATACTCTGTCCCATACATTTCTTAGTTTTTACATCAATAACTGCAGGTACTCATCATGAGTGCAACTTTGTCATGATCTATCTACTTTCCCACTAGAAAGGTAAAAGAGAGGTCATGCAGCCACCTAAACTTGGAGGGAACCTGTTGAGAATAGCTAGATAAAAATACTTTAGACAAGATCTTAAAATTTAAAAAAAATAAACTTCAGCTTCCAAACAAGATTTCCACCTGATTTGCCCTATCACTTGACACTTTTTTAAAAAACTGACAGGGGCCGGCTTGATAGCCCAGTGGATAGGGCGCCGGCATACCACATGGGAGGCCCTGGGTTCGGTTCCCGGGGACCTCTCCTAGTGGGCAGACCGCCTTGAGAATGGCAAGCCGCCATGGGCGGGCCAGAGCCGCCGTGGGCAGGGCAAAAAACTGCCACGGACAGGGCAAAAGCCGCCACGGGCAGGGCAGGTCGCCCGCGAATGGAGC
>PVKH010006689.1:0-20849 GCA_004027955.1 Chaetophractus vellerosus | reverse complement strand
CACTAGTAAAGAAAGTCCCCCTTAATTACGTTTTTTGGTTTCATAATTTTCCTATTTCAGCATGTTTACTCCTCTATATATTTAGAATTCTTAAACTTCTTTCTACTGTTGCCGGATTTTCTCTAGGTTCTTGGCTATGTTACAAAAAGAATTTTAAGTACATGCCAGTTCAGTTAGGCCAGTAGTTTATTATGAAAATGAGAGACCAGAAATGGGAGAAAATAACAGATTATGGGTCCCAGGTAGAGAAAAGAAAAGGGTTGAAAAATGGTAAAGAGGGCTAATTTATGGACTTCAACTCCCCATTACAGATTACAAATCCCCAGGTTTACTTGCGTGCTAATCTGGGCGGGGAGAGAAAAGGCAAAACAATTATTCTACCCCTTTGCTAATGTCGGGGGAGGAATCCCAGTTATTTGCTGTTTTGATTGGTTACCCTACCCATCAATCCCCCAGGAGGACCCAATGATAAGGCCCCTTGAGAATATCCAGGGCTTTTCCTTGATCCCAGGTGACATCCCATTCTGAATAGGGGTTCTCCTGACGTTCTTCCAGCCATCTTGTGGGGTATCCATGGTCATGTGTTTTTCTGCTAGGTCTCAGAGCCGTCTCTTTATTCCCTGATCTAGCCTGCCTCACTACCTTTCCTGAATCCCACTGTGTTTTAATTGGGCTTGCATTGCATTTACTGCTTTGTGGAGAATTACCATCTATATAATATTGAGCTTCTATTGAAGGAACAGTATGTCTTTTTCATTAGTTATTTAAATCTTTATGCCCCATAATAGGAATTCAAAAATTTTTTTCCCTTATAGGTTCTGGATTTTTTTTGTGAATCTATTTCTAGGCATTTAATGTTTTTGTTCCTTTTATGAATAGTATTTTTCTCCCTTTATGTACTCCAGCTTTTTTTGTGTGTATGTGTTTTTTGTATGTAAGAAGAATATAAATTTTTGAATGCTAATTTATGATTTTACTACTATTAGGGCAAATTTCCTTTCTATGTCTTTAAAAATTCTTTGCTATCCTAGAACCTCTGAAGCTACTTCTGTTTTGGCTTCCTTTGTAGGAGCAAAACCCAAATAAAATGCTGTAGCCTACAAACTTGGTTCTTATTTGTTTTTTCACACCTACTTCTTTTCTTATTTTCCTTCTTAACATTAAACACTGTCTTCTATAAAGGTCATCAAAAACCTCTACAGCTATTGCAACTGCAAGTAATTTCTTACACCAACTGCAAATACTGCAGGAATTCAATCCAACTCAATTCTGACTCTAACTACCTGGAATTAGGTCAGACTTTGCAGGTTAAAGGCAATTTCACTCTTCAGATTGCCTTGCGGACACTAGGTGCAAAATCAGGGGCCAGGCCACCTGGGCTTTTGACCAACTGGCTACAAACCGGGGGAGTCCCGCCACCCTTTAAATTCCCTAGAATGACTCACAGAACTCACTGAAAGTGCTGTCCTTATGCTTAGAGTTTCATTATAGTAAAATGATACAAAAAAGCCAAGGGAAGAGATGCATGGAGAGGTCTGGAAAGGTCTGAAATACAAGCTTCTGTGGCCTTTCTATGTGGAGTCAAATTATATCACCTTCTTGGCACAGAGATGTAGCTTATCACTCCTGGAAGCTCATTTGGGCTCTGTGTGCCCTGAGATTATATAGGGGTCTCATTTTGTAGACTCAATGTCCACATGGTTAACCTCAATCTGCAGTTGCCTTCCCTTCCCAGACATCAGGGAGGTGGACTGATATGATGTGGCTCAAAACCCTTACCCTCTGATCACCTGGTCTTTCTGGCCCCCACTCTAAGACTACGGGTAGAACTGGCCCCACCATGTCCTTTGGTTAACATGAAATATCAGGTGTGTTCCTGGGTCCACCAAGAACAAAAGACATTCCTATTACAGTAAATTCCAAAGATTCAAAGGTTGCTTCCCCAGGAACTGGGGACAAAGACCAGCCAAGTTTTTCATTATACCACTCTCCATATTTTACTATATCTATATCTACTCTATATTTTACTGATCTATTTTGTTTATTCTTTTTCTTATCTACTAGGATGTAGAATCAAGGATGGAAGGAATTTTTTGGGGGGGCATGTGTGTTTTCACTACTGTATCCTTGAATGTAGAACAATATTTTGTTCATGGTAATCTTTCAATATATACTTGTTAATTGAATGAGCGTAATTGTGGTAATGTAACGGAAGTATTAAATCACTGACTTTTCTATTTCTAATATAATTTTATAAAGAAAAATAAAAACTTCTGTTTCTGGATGCCTCTGGTTTCTGAGCTTCTAGGCTTATATCACATAAAAGAATTTAAGGACATGCCATAGGGTAGGCAAGGGAGTAAAGAGTTTATTAAGAAATGAGAAAAATACATGGTCTGAGGCACGGACCATGGGCGTACTGCAGGGTGAGTTGCATGCATGGGACCCTAGGTCAGAGCTTTTTTTTTTTTTTTTAAGTCTGTTTGCTTTTCTGATTGGTTGCTCCACCTGTCATTTCTAGGGGGCCAATGGTGAGGCCTTTTGAGGGTATCCGGGGCTTTCCCTCTCATTCCAAATGAGATTGTTATGGCTGGAGTCTCCTGAGATCCCTCAGAAGGTTTCCAGGTGGGGTCTCATGGCCATGTTGTCTGTTGGCCATGTTATCTGTCAGTCATGTTATCTGTCAGCCATGTTGTCTGCCAGGCCAGCTGCCTTCCTCACTTTGCTATACTAACCTGCCTCAACTCCCTCCTCAGAAGGTTTATACCCTTATTCTTAAGGGGGTGCTGAAGGGGCAATGGTCATTCTTCTGTAGCTACTTCCTGCTTGTTAGGAGCATAGGCACCCTGGTTGGAACTGGATAAAAATCCCCTTGAAACTAGTAAGGTATTTATTCGGTAAGAAATAAACTTAATTAGAATTTTGAAGATACATGGTCCCACTGAAAGGATAAAGAAGATGATGGTAAGCAGACCCAAAAAGGGAGCTAGCCATGACATACTGGACCACAAGAGTGAGAAAGGTCAGGTGCTTTCAGAGGCTGTATCCTCCTAAAGTGGATGGGAAACAGCAATCTTCCTTGCGTTCTTTTATGCTGTCAGTTAACTCTAGGGAGAGATTGTGGTAGACCTGCTGGATTTGGTGTATAAAATTCCAACCCCAGTTCCCACAGTGGTGGTCATGATTAAGACAGCTAGGATAGGTATGAGGAGAGGCACGAGGCACTGCACAGACATAAACTCACAAAGACAGTATAGGTAACAACAAGGCAAGCATATGGCAAGCAAAATAGAGTACTTAAGAGAGCCATTCTTTTGTCTTATAGGCACATTGATTAATTACTTAAAAAATGAATTGTTTACCAGGACTTTTAACAGGTTTAATATCCCTCTGCATTTGATCTAGAATAGAAAAGATAAAGGTACAGTACTTAATATTAACTAATCCACTAATCAATGTATAAGTTTCTCTTGGAGTTGCAATTAATAGATCTAAGCTCCCAGTTTGCAATACCATGCATGTTATCTTTCCATGGGAACAGGCCATAATGCCATTCATGCTTGTTTAAGTTCTACTTACATCACTCTGGTAATAATTGCTTCTCTTGGTATCCCTTTCACAGACAACATGCTGTAGCACTGTTGATCCTAGAGAGAGACTGGGAAGGTAAGGCTCCAGAGTTTCACCCGGCCTGGTGCATAGTGCCCTTTGGCACTATGAAACACAGCCAGTTGGGAGGCAATGTCCATTGTATGTCTGGCCATATTGAACCATTTCCAGCTGCTGCAGGAGTCTAAAACTTCAACGTGCTTTCCATCCACTTCAGGAGCATGTTCGGAGATGTAGTACTTTTATTGTTTTAGCAGTCAGTGATCAACCTATCCAATAAATCAAATGGAGAGGCACCATGCAGTGTACCGAAAACCTGGTTTGAATGCATAAGAGAACTTGATGATATTGAAATCTACCTCTTAATTTTTATACACTTTCTAAATACTTCCAATGCAATGTGTAGCATATCAAGAAAGAACTTAATCTTTACCGTGATTATGTTAACAGATATTTTACTTTAGCAGTACAGGAAAAACTCCATTATTTCTCCATTATTTTATGAAAACCTAAGATTCCCAATGGAATCAAGGTTATCTTTCCTTACCACCACTTTAGTATGCAGATTGAGGTGGCCTCTGAAATGTTTTCCTGTTTTGAAGTTACTTTTTGTTATTAATATTAATAATGGCTTCCTGGAATTAGCCATTTAAATGCTTGAGTTTAGAAGGTGCTTTTACAAGCTTCTTATAATTAACCACAGCCACATAGACTAGTTACTTTACCTTTAAATAAATTTATTAAATTACAAGTAGCCACCAATGAATTTACTTTTATCTTTATTTCATTAAACACAAACTTATAATTTTCATCTCTTAAAGATTTAATACAGATAATGTTAATCTATTTAACTTGTATCCTATAAACCTAGGGAGATTACACCCAAGCTAAGTAAAATTGAAACAACTATAGTTTATGCTTCTTTTTCCTTCCTTTAAGAAGGCTAAAACCTCTTTTAATAAAATTCTAAAACTGTGAAAAATCTTATAAACATACTGACTGTTAGGTTCTGGAATATATTATATCTATTTAATTTGTTTAATTATAATTTAGAAAAATCTTTCCATAGCTTTCAAGGACTTTCCTTTTACTTATTGAAATTTGGTAATAGGATTAACTACCCTTATTTTAAGGCTGTTAAAATGTTTAAATTGGGAATTACAGGAAAGACTGACTCTTAATTCCCCAGCCTAGAAGATAGAGTTTTAATCTGCCACACCTAGCCCCTCCCTCATAGTTCTTGCAAAGAGAAGGCCCTGGGGACTGGGTAGGTCAAATAGCTTAGGGAAATCTTTTCCATTTCCCAATAATTTCTACATTCAGATTTCTATATGAACTTTCCATCTTACTTAGCCTAATTTGGGCTCCATGAATACTCTTTCACATATATAAGCACATATTTATTTTTTAAGAATTTGATAGAGCTCTTTGAAGAATTTTCATTTATTGCTTTGATATTACCATCATGATGTATGAAGATATACACTGAGAAAATAGGCAGACACAGATAGAAGCTTAGGACAAAAACACAGCTCACTAAAATTACTTATAACTTTCATTCTTTTACAAAATAAGTTTAACTGTGAAATAACATTTAAAAGATTTCTTGTAAGCCTATTTCTAATTATTCTAATTTGCACTGTGACCATGCAGTTTTGCACAAGAATTTCATTCCTTTTAATTATTGGCTTATACCCAATTTGTTCTCAATGCTTCAAAATACAAGTTACAACATTTTCCTTTACTTCAGACCTTTGCTAATTTCCCATTTTGACTTTAACAGACCTTGGATGAGCAACACTAATTCCAGTGTATACTCACTGAGGTCATTGGAGTCTCAGGGAAACCTGTTTTTTCTCATAACTTGCTGCTTTTAGGAACATCAACACTAGAGGTGGGAGGTCCCCCCTCTTTCCAGTCCTCAGAGATAACCATACCCCAGCGGCTGCTGGACTAGAAGAGTGGATGTCTGTATTAGGGTTCTCTTGGGAAACAGAATCAACAGAAGATATCTTTCAATAATATGAGATTTTATAAGAGTCTCTCACGCAACCGTGGGGATGCACAAGTCCAGGTTACGCAGGCAGGCTGCAAACCAGGGGCTCCAACGAAAGTCCGATGAAAGTCCAATGAAAGGTCCTTGATGAGTTTCTGGGAGAAGTTGGCTGTCCAAAGATGAGCTGGGAAATTCTCCGTGAATGTTGAAATCACTTCCTCTTTTAAGGCATTCAACTGCTTGGATAAAAGCATCACCAATTGCTGATAGCAATCTCCCTGATTGCTGGAAATGTAATCAGCAATCCACGCAGTAAGCTCACTGGTGACCAAAGTCCATAAATGCTCTTGTATTACAATTAGCCCAGTGCTTGCTGGACCAAACACCTGGACACAATTACCTGGCTGAGTTGACACATTAGCTTAACCATCACAATGGCCGACCCCAAGGGTAGAGGTTTCTACCAGGCAGCAATCTAGTCCACACTTGGAGCCATGAGAAAAAGCAGCTTCATTAATACCAGTGGAAGGACAGGAGACAGGGGTGACTTAAATTTGCATTCCCCTGAGCCATGGGGGGCAGAAGTTGTCATGAAATAACCATAAGCAAAGGCAAACTCAATTAAGAATTATGATCACAGTAGCAAGCATACATAAGGGTGAGGCTAGATTTGAAGTAACCATAAACCAAGGTACATTAGCCTAAGATTACCATCACAGTAGTAGGTTCTAGGCTAAATTCACCCAGTTATAACAATTTCAGATATTATCCTTCTGCTGTTATATAATATAAAGGCATCTATATAATGATCTTAACTTCTAGTTAGTTTCTAGTAAGTTTTCACTTTAGAACAAATTGGGAACTTTTGTTTATTAACTAAGCAACTAAAACAATTTTATTAGTAACAACATTGCTAAGATTTCCCACTTTTCCAGCAGTTGAACCAATCCCCACTTGTGATTTCTTTTATACATCAAATTCAATTGCAAGATAGTATTGACATTTAAAGACTCAATTTTAGGGTACCTTTCACAGTCATCCAATTTGTAACAGGTTGTAATGGTTTGACAGTTTTATCTAATTATGAATTCCAAAAATATAAATTGAATCATGCTTGTAAACTGATCTGTTCATCTGGGCATGATTGGGTTATGATTAGGGTGTTGACTGGGCTGCATCAGTAGGGCGTTGAGCCCCACCCCTCGGTGGGTGTGGTCTCAAGTGTAAAAGGCAAGGCAGAAGATTTGAGGAGCAGATTTTTGAGATGCAGTTCTGATGTTGGAGAGGGCCGTTCACCTGATAGTCTACAGCTGACCTTGTGGAGGAAGTGCTAAGTCCGGAGAGAAACGCAGTCCCGGCAGGAGAGGAACCCAAAGGCCTGAGCCCTAGCAGACGTCGGCAGCTATCTTGCTCCAACACGTGGCAGTGGACTTTGGTGAGGGAAGAAACTTATGCTTTGTGGCCTGGTAACTGTAAGCTTCTACCCCAAATAAATACCCTTTATAAAGACCAACCAATTATTGGTATATTTTGCAAAGGCACCTCTTTGGCGGACTAATACACAAGTGAACCCCAAATCTGGTTTATGAGTTCCTAGGCATAAGCAGACTAACAAAATTAAAGCAAGCACAGATAAGAAAAGAAGAGAATTTTACACACTTAGCATAGCTTAGGGAAAGATCTGCCTTTAGAGTCTCCTTAACACAAAGTTCCCAGGGTCATCCACGGCAGAAACCTCATGCAGGACCCTTCAGCTTCATTCCTCCAGGGAAATCCCCGGGCAGCTGCTACGTATGGAGCTAAGGGGTCCCGAGAAGCCCTGCCCCTGATGAAACACAAACTGGGGCTGCTCTGGGGGCTGCATCCCATTAGATACCTCCCACAAGGGGAAAAGCCCTGCAAGCCTTTTTTGCTGGAAGGATTGGAGTATTACAAGGGAATAGTCAGGGAGCTAGGACTAGCCAGGAAATTTTAAATCTTAATTGATGGCAAGTAAGGAAATTCCTTATTCTACAGGGGAGAGGTTTAGTAAATGGCCTAGATTGTGATTCCCCATTCACTCCCCTCATTAGGCACAACCAAGGTTAGAGAGGTCTGGAGGGCAGGCTAGGACCAAGTAATTGCCTCCCATGTTAATTAAGAAATTAACAATCTTACCTGCCTCGTCAAGGGTTACCCAAGGCCTCCTGGTGGATGGTTCATGCACAGCTTCAGGCCCCTTCCGTCCTCCCCTGGGGCAAGGCCCCAGCAGTCCACATGTGAGGCAGTTTGGGACCAGGTTCCTGCTGACATGGAGCCTGGATTTGGGTAACCCTGAGGTGACCCGTGCCTTTAATGGTGGTAGTTAAAAGGTGAGCGTGTCCTGCCCTGTGCCTGCCCCTCCTTACCTGCTCCATCTTGTTGGCATGGTCTCCATTGTTGAAAACTGAGAAAGCTGTTTCTAAAAGGGAGTTAATGGAAGTTTGGGGGCCCAGGGAAAGTTTCTGCAGCTTTCTATGGATATCCAAGGCAGACTGAAGTTCCTAGGAGAATCTGTCCTCTAGAGTTAGGCTCTACCAAGGGGGTATTTTTATTGCCTCTACCAGCTTTCTTTGAAATAAGGCTAAGTGTTTAGGTTCTGCCTCTGAATAATTTCCCTGAGCTTATTTAACATTGACTGCTTTGGTAGTACATTTCCTCATCCCTTTAAGGAGACATGACCACATGGTCCCTGGCCCTCAGATCTGTCTGTCCTCTCCTTCTCTTACACAGGCAACTCAGGGTCCCCTATAGAGCCCACTCTCAGTCATACTGCAGCCATATGGTGTGGCAGGAAAAGATTAGCCTCTTTCTTTCTAGACTATCAGTAGGCAGGTTGTCCCAATTAGAAGCCACCCATTATCCTAGGGGAGAATAAACGTGTACGTCAGTCTGGGTGGCATCCCACTGCTAGACCTGGTTGAATGGATTGCTTGCTGAGCCAGTGTCCTGGAGGTCAGGAGCCCTGCTCACTGTCCCCACATTCCAGGGATTGGGAGCCTTATGTCTGTGGGTGTCCCCAGAGCCTTAGAGGTCTTGGGAGACTTCTGGGTCTGGTTCCCAAACCTTAGCTCCCAGAACCGGCTTTCCCACTGGGAAAGGGACTGGCTAGAGACCTTTTTTTTTGCCCACTTTTTGAGGTCTTAGGAGATAGCCATGAGTGAGCTCAACCCACGGCTACTCCCAGGGTCTGAGTTCTGCAGTGAAACCTGACATTAAGGCAGTTAAGATGCAGAGACAGATCTGTGGCTTATAGGTAAACAGCCACAGAGACCCCGGAGGTAAAGGATTAAGAGGAACTTCAGGGCCTCCTGGGGGTTGAGTAAGCAACGAACTTCCTAGTACAGCCCAGGGTGTAAGTCTTGGGGCCTCGCTAATCATGGACAGGCTTTAATTAAAACTCACCAGTCTCTGGCGGAGATCAGGGAGTCCACTTGCCTCTGTCTCCTGGCCTGGCTTGCCAAATAATGTTACCGGATGGCTCTGGTTTCTGGGCTTCTAGGTTCTTGTCTTATGTAGCATAAAATAACTTAAGGACATGCCATAGGGTAGACAAGGGAGTAAAGAGTTTATTAAGAAATGCACCCTGTGAAAGTGATACCTCAGCTTGGGGGTAGGGCCACTGGTGCTTCAGAGAGTGGGTTTCCAATGCTTGAATTCAGGCTACTTGGACATGCAAATTGAAAATACCCATTATTGCTAATGCCTGAGCATAAAATATGAGTGCATAGCATGGGCAGGGGGCACTTGAGCTCTAGGCCATTAAGAACCCCACCCAGGTCCAAGACAGGAGCTCAAGAGCCAGTTTGTATTTTGGAAAAATTCTGCCCTTTACCCAGAGATTTTATTCTACTTTCTCCACTAAGTTACCCACAAGAAAGGGGCCATGTTTGAATCACTTCACAGAGTGTACAATTCAGATTCCTCTAATCGTAACACGGCTTCTAAGTTTAAAAGAGGATAACTTTTCTTTTCAGGAGGTATTGGGAATTGAACCTGGGACCTTGTACATGTGAAGCAGGTGCTCAACCATGAGCTATACCCACTCTGTGAGGGTATCATCTTAACAAAAGAGAATCTGAAAAAGTATAGGCAGACATAATCACAAGATCACAACTTTTAGAAGTTTCTCTGCTACCAGCCGATTGAACAGACTCTTTGGGATCAAAAATGGGAGGATTACTGATATCGCTTATTTTGCAAGGCTGTGTCATTGTGTGTCCAAGTCTTTGATGATGGGACACATGGATAGACCCCAAATCCAATCCTTTCTGCTTGTACTACACAGTAAATTTTGGGGCATCTAAATAATTTGATGACTCTAAATAGACATCATGCTCACTCACCCACCCAAGATCCCTAAGTTTCTAGGGGGTTTCGATGTCTACTCATCCTCTTCCAAGTCAGTTTACTGGCTGTGTTAACTGTAGGACCAATTTTTAACAGTTGGATATTAGATAGTGTTACAGTTTGATGTAATTATGAATTCCAAAAATCGATTTTGAATCATGCTTGTAAACTGATCTGTTCATCTGGGCATGATTGGGTTATGATTAGGGCGTTGACTGGGCCACGTCAGGAGGGATTGAACCCCGCCCCTTGGTGGGTGTGGTCTCAAGTATGAAAGTATAAAAGAAGATTTGAGAAGCAGATTTTTGAGAAACAGTTCTGATGTTGGAGAGGCCCGTTCGCATGATAGTCTACAGCTGACCTTGTGGAGGAAGTGCTAAGCCCAGAGAGAAACGCAGCCCCGGCAGGAGAGGAACCCAAAAAACCTGAACTCTGGCAAACGTCGGCAGCTGTCTTGCTCCAACACGTGGACTTTGGTGAGGGAAGAAACTTAGGCTTTGCGACCTGGTAACTATAAGCTTCTACCCCAAATAAATACCCTTTATAAAGACCAACCAATTATTGGTATATATTGTGAAGGCACCCCTTTGGCTGACTAATACAGATAGGTAGCAAGAGCAAGACTGGTAATAAATTTCCCCCCATCACTCACATCCCAACAGCTTAGAATGCTAAATTAGAATTGCATTAAGGACAGATATACAATAAAATATGAAAAGTTTTATTCATGGTCTTCTGTCCACATTGAAAGTTAAAAACACAGGTGCTGTTTTTCTTAAAAGCATTATGAATGAGATTAGAATAGATTAAAACAAGCTAAAAGCATATAAACATATTAAAATAAAAATGCCATATGACATCTTAAACTGGTTTCCTTGTTTTACTGCTGTAAAAGCTTCCCAGATTCACTGGTGAAAGGATCAATCACATGTCTTTGAAGTGAGTGACTGTTAGGCCCATGAAAAGGCGTTGACTGTGGGGAAAAAAAAGTTCATAAGCAGCTGAGTCTTAATATTTATGAGACCCAAGTTTCAGGGATATTGTTCAAAAGATGGGGAGGATTCTCTTTGAGCCCATAGCCATGGGAGTAGAACCAGCTAAAATATACAAGGTTAGTTTTAGATGAGATTGTCTTACAACACCCAGATATGAGCTACATCCCAGATAGTCTTGGGATAGTTCAGATTTTAAGAATGGGAGAAACATATGCCCTGTCTCTTAAGATTATACAAAAAGGAAAAAAAATCAAGATAATCTTGTACATGTTTGAAATTTTATGTGAACTAGAAACAGTGGGGAAATCCAAATGGTTTAACCCATATATTTCTTTCAAAGGCTCCTCCTCAACCCTAAGACATTAGTATCTTCATGAAAGCGAAGAACAATGTTCTAAGTCAGCAACGCTTGAACCTAACCCTCCTTCCATAATAGCCATTGGTTTTGGACTCAAGCATTCAGTTCTGAACTTGGTAAAGTAAGATCCTTGCTATCAAGAAAAAACTAGGGTGAAGAAAAAAATTATAAGACTAGTAAATATAGCCTCTTCTATATGTTAATACCAAATATGGTGAGATACAGGGTAGGGAATGAGAGAGAGAACACTCCATGTATACCTTTCTCTGTATACTTTCACTACTGAATTGTATGCCTTTCAGGCCTCAGGGGGGATGTGGACCTTACCTGTGTTTACTTGCCCACAATACTTTGTCATAAAATTCCCCATTTGGCATATTAAATGATAGCCCTTATAGTCTCCTTACCCAGCTATCTCTGAAGTGGGGATACCAACATTTCCCACAGTATCTGTACTGTATCAAGAACCAGTGTTGAGCAGGAGTACATGCAGTTACATTTTCTTCCATTGGAACTTTGATAAGAGATGCAGCAGGTGAGACATAGGAGCTTTTGAAGAAAAGAAAAGCACTTAAAAATAATATAAGGGTTTAAGATTTCTCATTCTTGGGATTGAATTTTGGGACCAGTTATTATCAGGCTTTGCCTTAACAGCTATAGCTTTTTCTTTTGTTTCAGGAATAAATTATCATGTTATCATTCTTATTTAACATCCTCAGACCCTCATCAAATTCTTCATTGTGGAATAATAAATTATAAACAGAGAAACTGTTCTGTTAGATTAAGTAGCACTCTTTCAGCAAGACCCGCACAATCTATTATTCTAGCAATTTTTCCTTGGGAATACTAAGGCCAGATATTCAGAGTCTCTCAAAATTTATTTAATAGGGTACCGGTGAGCTCATCAAGTTTTATTACTTTTATTCCAAAGTCTGTATGTTAGTCCAGGCCCAGTCTGGTGGGAAGCTGAGAGATAAGAGCTTAATAACCAGCACATACCAGTACAATGTAGTGAGGTAGAGCAGAGGTTTTCAAGCCATTGTGCCTGGAATCAAATCCAGGAGTTCCTAGCTGTGTGAAATTGGCATAAATTTCTCAACCATTAAAAAGGGATAATATTAGTGACTCATATGTAGGGGTGATGAGGTGAAGTTCTTGTAAACTTGTGGCTTGTATATAGTAATGCTAAATTGTTATTAGCAAAGGTCAAACTGTTGCCTGGCAGAATCCATGCGTAGTAAACTTTCTAATCTTTTCTCCTTATTCAACTCCAACTGGCTTATAAGAAATTGTATACTTTAAAAATTATAGATTTTCTTTTTGAATGGAGTGTTGGATATATACTTTGTATATTTCAGAGAAGGAAGGAATAGTTTTGGTCTACTCTCCAGGAGAAGGAAGTCATGGTAGGAACGATTTTACTTTCTTAGGTTCTTTCCCTCAACACCCATCAGGGGAATAGGAAAATGATATCTGATAGGAATTTGGGAGAAGAAACTGATCACGCTTGGTTCTGTCCTACTGGGGGTCTCCTTTTTGAGCCAGACTGTCTTCAGAGAGTGTACTTTCTCCATTCTATAGCCAGGAGGCCAGCTTATCCAGCAGACTTTTTGTATTCAAGGCTGCGGGTGGGTAGGAGGGGTGATTGCAGTGGTCCAGCTCTTTTTGGCACTGGGTTAGAAATTCATTTCAGGGTGGACGGATAGAAGCCCTTTTAGCTGTGGACATAAGGTCTCATTTGTCAATTGGCTTTATTAGAAATAAAATTACCGTTTGATCTGCATCTTTTATATCGTGCGATTTATTCCTTAGTTGATTCTGAAACCAGGAGGGGAACACCGATTGCTATTTATTTGACTCCTCAAACCCCAACTCTTTTGTACAACTCAGAACCTCTTAAACTGTGGAGGAGTCAAAGTCAACCTGTTGCTTAAGAACACTCCACAGATGCCTATGGGTTGGAGATTGCTGTTTCCTCTCAGGTTTGGCAGCCAGTTCTCAAAATGTACATGAAAATAGAGAGAATCAGGACTCAAGAATAAAGATACAAGTTCTGTCTCTGGCTTTGTAATTTTGTATAACTCTGCCGGAGTTTTGCCCTCTGAATAGTAAACTGCTGTAAATATTAAAATACATGGGCAGAGATTCTGTAAAGCTCAGAAGCTATATAAAAAGTCAGGAAGGTCTGAACAAGCAATTTTGAAGGTCTGAACAAACAACGGTATATTTCAACTAACACTTTTGGCATTTAAAGGAGGACCCACTGAATATTTTGGACTGACCTGGGAACCACGCACTCCAATTGAAGTTCAGAAAAAGTTAATTGATTCTTTGACATATAGGTAAGCCAGGAATGAATGACAACTCCGTCAGAGAAAACCTGGTGGAAACAGAAACCTTTGAAATACATGCTCATTTGTCACACCATAGTTTAATACATTCAAATAAAAAATTGGCCACTTGTCTCTAGAGATCATGGTATTTCAGTAACTAAGGTGATTAAATTTCTCTCCAGCAAAACAGAAGCACTTAACTTCATGAGAAAACAGATACAAAAAAAACCAACCAAACAAAAAACCACGCTATACGTTTTTAAGTAGAGTTGGCAACTGAGGATCAGTTGAAGCTGGAGATTTTATGCTTGCCTTCTCAAATTGAAAATTTGGGAAAGAAAAATTTTCACAGCTACTTAAGAGAAACATTTTTCTAACCAAGAGAGGATAATTGTTTTGGGGTTTTGAAATGCTTTATATAATCTCAGAATTGAAATATTCTTTCTCTTTACTTCTGTTTTCCAAATCTCTGAAAACATTAGGCTAAAAGGAAACTAATGAAAACATTACGCTAAAATACAAATTATGTAGCTGTTCTAAACAAGTTTTCTGAATGTAAAATATACTAATTATAGTGAACATTTGAGACATATTTGGTGTTCAACAAATGAGATACTATTCCTATAGTCAGATCATCATAGGTTTAATATTGTAACTATTTGCATGAAATTCTACTGAACTTTTTAAGTCATCCATTGCTTACGTTATTGAGGTCATATTATGTATTAAAACATAGCCTCTTATTTCTACTTTAATGGAGAGGTTCTCAGTCCTTAAATTGTGACACACATTTATTAGCTTTATAGTATCATATAACATGGATAAATCACTTCATTTTTGGTATGTAAATGATTTACCCGGGTCAGCTGATCAAATTAAGGGGTAAAACAGAAAAGAGAGGCAATTAAAAAAAATGAACTTCCCTTTCCTGGATTTAATAGCAATGAAGACAGAGGTTAGGCTGTTTCAAGTATAGTAACCCTAAAGTCCTTAGTGAAAGGCTGTGTAGAACATGGAGGTGGGAGAGAAGGAAAGGGTGATGATTTAGACCATGGTTTCTCAACCTTGGCCTTGCAGCATTTTGGTCTGGATAATTCTTTGTTGTGGGGGTAGGGGTTGTCCTGTGCACTGTAAGGCATTTAAGAGCATTTAGCAAACACCGTCTCCTCCAGCCCCAAGTTGTGACAACCAGAAAGATCTCCAATCATGGCTGAAAGTCCCTGAGGAACAGATTTATTTACCTCCCGTTGATAACCACTGATTACCATTACCAAGGGCCCTAGAGGTGACAGCTGCTTTTAAACACTAAAAGTGTCTCAAGACACCTTTCGGTTTCTCCACAGCAGGTAGGAAGGCATTGTAAGTCACTAGTACCTTGCAGCAGTGGACCTGGGGAGTTTATAATGGTACATACTGGACATGTATCAACTGTGCTCTCAGATCATGGTACTGATGGGTTCATGAGAGTCCATTGAAAGAACTTCATGACAGCATGGCCAAGGCCATCCCTTGCCTGTGATTTGAAGGCCAGGTTCCTGGCAGAACATATTTATCCCCGTGTGTAAAACAGTGCAAATTAAAAGGAGATAAATTGGATATATTCTATTTACCTTTAGAGTGATAGAGACCTCCTCTACCAAAACCTTCCTGGATCTTTCCTTACTTGAATGTTGAAATGAGTACATTTTCAATAATAATTTGTGAGATGGAGAACAAGTAAAGTCTAATTCCAGTTCAAGACCCTCCCAGATCATGCTTTCCTCTGAATTCCCCTGGTGATTTATTTTTTACCTTTGTTATACATTCTATCCTCCATTATCCCAGGATTGTAATTCATAAGGATCTAAAGGCTTTTTAGAATAATCACCAGAAAACCTAGTTTCCAGCCCTGGCTTTGCTATATGTTAATTTTACGAGTTTATTTACATCACTGGACTTTGTGCCTCAATTCCTTAATCAGTCTCAAAGGATTATGAGGATTAGAAAATGAAAATGTGTGATAATAAATCATGCTATACATGTAATAGGTGTTCTACTCCATGAAAGATTTACTTCTTGAGAGAAAGTTCTTAGTTCAAGTTTTTTATTCAATCTCATGTCCTGCACATAGTAGGTGTCAGGTAAATAAACAGAGAAAAAGTTCTTCATGTTCTTTGCAGGCTTCTGCCCAGCCTATGGCACCAATGAGCAACACTTCCAAAGACTTTATTGATAGCACAGGGTGAAACGGTTGCTTTTCTTACCTTTGTTACAATTCCACAGAGAGTGACAGGATAATCAAATTCAAGTTCATCTGGTCGTACGTGAATTGCTGGACAGCCAGTCCCCAGAAATAATTCATCAGGGCCTACTAATTCATCTCTATGAAACAATGCCCTTTTAGCTATAGCACGGAAATTAAAATAGGTGCATTCCACCAACACTGTTAAAAGAGGGAAAAATATCGGTTAGGAATTCAATTTCAGTGAGTAGTTCAGAGAAGGTTTGAACAGGATTAGGTAACAAGAAGCAAGACCATCTTTAGCTAAAAGAAATGGAGATTAGAGATTTGTGTGAAAATGATCCCCTTCACTATCCTACCCTTCCTCTACCTCCGTCAAAGAAAGTACACTGCACTCAGAATTTTTGCACTGCACTCAGAATTTTTTCCCGAGAAAGAATCATAGTATCCATCCCTTTGAACCTACTCATTTTGCAGAGGAGTAGAAGACATTGTCTTTATTAGAGCACTCATACTGGTACCAAGTTCCCCAATACCTGGTGTCCTTGTTAAAACTTGAACGCATTGAAAACAGATTCCATGTTTTAACTTTTTATCCACGACTGTGTGCCACATAGTAGCTGATATGCAATAAATATGGAAAGAATGAAGTGATTCTTCCAAGGTCACAGAACTAGTAAAGAGCTGGGACTGAAAGTCAGGTTTGGTTCATTGCTCTTTGGACTAAACTTCCTTACCTTGGGGGAACCTGAATGCTTGATTTACGTCTGACCTAGACTCTTCTCCTGAGTTTTAGAATCATCTTGCCCATTAGCTACTAGATATCCAAGTGACAGTTTGAAATAGCTCTATCAATACATACATGCCCAATACAGAACTCCTGATTTTACCCCACTCCCCATTTCCTTTCTCCACACCTCAGTCAATAGCACCACAGTCCATCCAACTTCAAAGCCACAGGTCCCCCGCACTTATCTCAGTTCCTTCATACCCACATCCAGACCACCACTGAGTCTTCTCACTTTACATTCAAATTCTATTTTTACTTCTTCATGAGCAATACCCTGGCCCAGACCATCAGTCTCTCTCTCCTGACCTGCCCAAGAAGCCTTGTAAAGGAGCACCCAGCTTCCAGTTTTGTTTTTCCTCTAGAGCAGCTGCAAACATGAATGCTGATAAGATCATTTCACCAGCTTGCATACAAATCCCTGCTTCCCATTGCATTCTGAATAAAATTTGAAATCCTAATGGTCTAGAACATCTTCATTGCCATGTTCCTTGCCCCTCTCTTCATCTAACATTCCTTGGTTCACCAAGTTCTAGCCCAGTGAGTCTCAACCCATCAGACCCAATGCTCTGATTTTACAATAATTTCAATGCCTCCTTTATTATTCCTGAATAAAATGCGTAGATAATCTATACACATTTCTTTTTAAAAGTCACTATAATTCACTAATTATAACAAATAAAAGGAAAGTACAATAAAATAATATGTACATCAATATGTAGATACTCAGGCAGACATATTGCAGTACTTTGACACTTATTCTTAGCGTCACCACGCACATGCCTGCTACCAATACAGACTGACGTAAGGGTTTCAAGTACCAGAGTAGCCTTCTGCTCAGTGGTGAGATTTTTCCAAAATGAACTCTCAGTAACATTCCAAACCAAAAGATGTATGAATAAATTGTGCAGAATTTGTTTATAAGTAAATCAGGGGTAAGTTCTAGGCTTAGATAATGATAAACAGGTATCCATCTACACGGATAATTGAAATTCTTATGGGACACGGGACAATTCTTTGCTATATATGATTGTTCCTTGAATTACAAGCTGCCTAGTATCCTTGCCCTTCCTCCATTATTCAGAATGAATCAGTCTTCATACATTTCCAAAATGCCCTTAGAGAGGAACATCTTTTTAAAATAGTCATTTCTCTAGCCACACTGACCTCTTGTCTATATTGCCACCCTTTTCCTAGCTCCTTACACCTGGATGGCTCTTCCTCTGGAATTTTGCATTAATGAGTCTCCTTTCATGACTCTGTTCAATTGTCACCTGCTCAGAAGACCTTACACAGAATAAGAAGTATCCTAGGCAATTACTTTCTTCTCTCCACAGTTATTCCCATCTCATATCACCCTATTTATTTCTATTTATTTCTGCTATAGCTCTTATCATAATCTGGAATGCAGGATCCATAAAAATAGAAGCCATTTACTGCTATGTATTTACTGCCAGCAACAGCCAGGAACGTAGTAGGTAAATAGATGCGGTCTTTACAATGTCTAATGGAAATTGAGAAAATCTGATACTACTCACTACCTGTGCTAGATGCTTGGAGGGAAGAAAGAAGTATAATTTAGACCTTGCTTCCAGGAAAGAGAAAAAGACCCTGCCCAAGGTTCTAGACCCTTGTGAGGGACCAGATGTATCATGGTATTACTAGAGATATTAACAGATAACATCCAAATAAAGCTACCTAAGCCTGAGAGTTCACTAGGGTAAGATCCAGTATTAGGTTTGACTAGAGTTAGTTATTGTCAGCTCTAAAGCTTAAGGGACACTTGTCAATAAGCCCATAGCAGTCTCACATGCTTTCTTCCAGGTATATCCTCCCACCGGAAAAAGTAATCTTTCTTTTCAATGTCATTGAAATTACAAGCTGCTTGTAATTATCATCATGTTAATAAAGACTTACCATTTTAGAATTCTCTCATCTCAAATGCTTCATCTATTTGAAGTGTTTTTGTGAATGATAAGGGAGGGGGCTATCAAGTAAGTCTTTGAAATGAATGCTATTAGGTGGTAGAGCCCTTAAGTCAACCCCAATACAACGGACACTTGGCGACTATTCTCACCTACATTACCTTTGCCCTACTCTCCCAACTAGGTCTTACATTGTTAATAGGAAACAGATTTTTTGTTTATTACACCCTTCTTTCCATGCTTTCCAATACCCAAACCTTTCTCTAAGCAAAGACAATATCCTCCCCAAGGTCCTTCCTCAAGTGTGGGCTCCTGAGGAAACTTCTTTTGTCCCCCCAGAAGTATATCAATTCCAATAGTTATGTGCGTTCAAAACCCATCTTAATTTTCTTTTTGAGCATTTAGAACAGCTTAAATATCTGCAAGACCTTAAAAATTAACATCTGTTTTCTCTGAGATGGCCAGGTTTCCATAGTCTGCATGTCTGAATATGTTTCAGAAAGTTCTGCACCAGCTTCTCTCCAGGTGCTGGAGACAATGCAATGCCAATGGAGAAAACAGAAGTCTGAAAGTCTCTCCTGCAGCTCTTCAAGGAGCAATTAGAAACTCGGACTCTGAGAACAGATTGAGGTCAGTCTTTATAGCATGATGAAGGCCAGTTTATGCTTAACCTAGATGGTTGCCAGGAAGCACTTGAATTTAAGGAGTTTTGTCAGAGGACTATCTTAGAAGATTTACTCAGTGTTTGGAGGGAAGAGGGGAAATTAGATAATTGGGGCCAGCTAATTAACTCAGGCATGGAGTGGCGAAAGAACAGACGAGATACCAGCCGTAGGAAGAGAAAGTCCTATGGAAGAGCAAATGGCCAAAGGATGACTTAATGGGAAATTCTATAGCTGACAAGTAGGAAGAAGTGGCGAGAGAAGAGGAGAAACTAACTCATTCTGAGGACCTCAGAGAAAACAGCAGCTTGAGTGCAACACTTCATTCATTCAACAATATTAGCTGGACCCAAGGAGAATATAAAGCATGGGGCTAATGAGATTTAGTTTTTAACGTTTAGGATGGGACAATAAAATCCAAGAAACTAGAAATCAATGAGTCACAGTCATTGAGGAACTACCCTTTAAAGCACTATCAGCCATGGTTCACTCTTATACCTGGTTCTTGCCCAGCACATGTCGCAGTCAAGGAAACAAGTAGGAGCAGCAGTCCTCCTAACTCCACAAAAGCTTTCATTATGCTAGAGCTTGCAGCTATGAACACCCCAGGCAACAGGAAATTGGGAGGAGCTGGGAAGTCTCAAGTGGTTTTATACCTGATGCCATACACAGATGTAGTCAATTAACCTATTTCGGAGAAAAGAGAGAAAGCCTTTAAGACATTTTCAGCTCCAGCTCTTGAAGTCTGACCTTTTCTTAAATCACTTGGATAGAGAAAACCAGTGTGAAATAAATCAAACACAACAAGGCATGTGTAGAGCATATCACTGTCTTCTCTAGGACTATTGAAGTGTTTGAATAGATGTCATCTGCAGCTCAGTTTTTGATACTACCTGACATGATGATGTACTAAACCATTCCCTGTTGGAGTCATATTTTCCCAGTTAAGGTATGTTTGCTACAAATACATGTAGGGTGCTAATAGGGGCTATACCCAGAAGCTGTGAGACTTACCAATCTGGGAAGGTGAAGGTGAAGGTGAGTAGCTGGGAGGCCAAACCCTGACTAATTCTACAGTTTGTAAAAATTAACCATGACAGAGTTTTGAATGCTCCTAAGTAATCGCTTAACATCCTCAGAAGTCATACCATCTAACCCTCTAATCTCTTTGATTCTTCTCTAACCAGGTTTTGCACATCCCCAGAGAGACACTGTGGTGGGCCAGGCACCCATGGATGATCCTGGGTGGGAAATGCTTACCTCCTGGAGAGTCTGTTGACTCTGAAGAGTTTTAAAATTCCTATGATCTGCTAAGCCCCCTCTCAATTAGAGGCAGAGTAGACATTACCATCCCCGAATCCTCAGGATTGGGGAATGAACGATGGAATAAACTATAAACTTATTGTTATTCTAGCAATAAGAATAGCAATGATAAAAGATGGAAGAACTTTTATCATTGATGTGGAGGCAGTGGCCACCGGAGGTTCTGAGGGGAGGGAGAGGGAAAAATAGGTGTAATATGGGGGCATTTTTGGGACTTTGGAATTGTCCTGAATGACATTGCAATGACAGATACAGGCCATTATATATCTTGT